>ML825323.1:72862-99440 GCA_009831015.1 Picea engelmannii | reverse complement strand
TTAGATCTGTATAAGTTTCTTTCCAGCATTGAAGATCAGATCTATTCTAATCTACTTAGATCTGGGCACACTTGGGTGTTTTCTCCATCCAAGTAGTGTAGACTTGTTTTATTGATATAAGATCTAGTTAAAATTAAAAAGACACTTCTGTTCTGCTTTACTACCCTAATTCTAACACTTGCATCCAGTACTCTTCTTGAACTGGCTTGGGAGTTTGGAGTTCAAGATCTGGATATATTCTGTAACTCCAAAATCATAATAGGACGGCTAAATGGATCCATGAACACATCAAGCATTCAGCAACAAGTGAGCATGAGGGAAACAAAGGACAAGCTAACACAACTCCACAGTCCATCACCCACATATCCAGAGAGCTGAACTCCAAAGCAGCCCAGTTAGCCTTGGAAGTAGTCCAATTGGAACTTGAAATAGGTTTGAGCATAATGTGGAGGGGATTACCACAATCCACTCCAGAACTATTTTCTGATTTTCTAGGGATGGAGAGGCATAACTGTTTTGCTAAACAGTCCTCCCAATTTTCGAAGCTCTATTTTGAAACAGTTTGATGACACTTATAGGATATTCTAGTGAGGTGTACAGTTTCTTTCTGAACTGTCCTCAAGGCCTGTAATGAGACTTCCCAGGTTATCTCTGTTTCTACTAGAAGACACATACTGGAACTTTGTAACTCATCTATGGTTTAAGGCTGCTAAGCTGTTCATAATTACACTTTTTTATAAATAAAACGAGTAGACTTTTTTCACTCAAAAAAGATCTAAAAGTTCCATTTAATGCAGGCTACAAATCGGAGATTTGCAATTAATGCAGTCCATAGGTCTAACATTCACATTTAATAGAAGCTGCAGGTTTGAGATTTATGTTTCATCCAGACCGGAAGATAGAAATTTGCATTTCATGCAGGCTGCAAGTCTGAAATTCATAGTTCACTATACCACAGGACTGAAACCTGCATTTAATGCAAACAGTATATCTAAAACTCGTATTTTCCACAGGTTGCATGTCTAAAAACCATATTTCATGCAGGCTGCAGGTATAAAAACCACATTTCACACAGACCACAGGTCTGAACTTTGCATTTCAAGCAGGCCACAGTTCTGAAGTTCAAATTTCACTCGAGTCACAAGTTTGAAATTTTCACTCAGGCTGCATGTCTGCAATTCGCATTTCATGCAGGCCTGAAATTGACATTCAATGCAGGCTGCAAGCCTGAAATACATGCAACAATCCCGTAAATGTAGGTTTTCTTCATAAATGCAACTAGTGGTCTTCAAAATTATACGTATCAGTGTTGGTACTTACATATAGACGTCACAAATTCCTCATGAATGCAAATGTACCACTAAAATGTTAATGAATGTAGTACCAACCAATGTTATCGGAAGCGGACCAGAACTGGCACAACTGGCCGGTCGGACGAGTTTTAGGGGGTTTCCCGTTGGAACCAGCCTCCCAAAACGGAATTGACTAGTTTTGTTCTGAACTAGTCCTGAACCAGCCAGTTCAAGATAGAACTGGTCAAAAATGACTGGTTTGACGGTTTTGTACTGCTGCATGTCCTTCCCCCTAAGAAACCAAAAATAAAATAAAATAAACAAAAAACAAAACACTACAATCACCCTTAAACCTAATTTTGATCTATTTAATGAGGTCCCCTTTTATCATGGATGGACTTATCTTTGGATGACTTGCAGCTGCTTCCAAAGACACGGGATATAAACATTGGTGTTGGACCTTCAAGGGCATCGAGTCAAGATGCCAAGCATCCCCATGCAGATAATGTCAACAATCTAGATTCGGATGATTAGCTAGTTTAATTTGATTGTAGACTATAATCTGACTATTTTTCGACTCTGCAGGCCATTTAAACCTCAATGTCAATGTATTTTGGTTCAGATATGTATTGCACTCAGGGCCATTTTGCTATATTCACCCTCACAATGCTGTATACATCAGAACACTTTGCATATTTGGTGTCTAATGGTTTGGATTTAGATTGATGTACATGAATATATTTGATATATATATGATACACACACACACACACACACTCAATAATTGAAGATTTTATATATTTTTTGATCGATTGGTTTTTTTTCCAATTTTTTTACTGGTTTGGTTCCGATTTTTTGGGTCGACCAGTTCAGTTTTGATACATTGGTACCAACATGATGGAGCACAACCTCATAAAAATAGATCAAATACACCATAATGTATGAAAATTGCTCATGCCTGAGAAGAAAAACCAAGGAAATAAATAATGAATGATAGAATAAGGAACTGAGGGATTAGATATACTTCTCTACCCTACACACCCTCCCTACCTATGTGCAGCTATAGCATGCAACCCCCTTTGGGGCCTTGCTGACATGGAGCCATTTGAACTACAACCCCCCCCCCCATGGGATTTTGCCAAAATGTACATGAGAGAAGCGCCTTCCTACCTTCTATTAAGGTATATTAGCCTTAATTTATTATGGTTCTACCTGCATAAACCCATAAAATGTAAATGGTATCGTACATACAACAAAAAGTGCTTACAAGCAGTAAGAGCTGTACATCCCATAAACCTAAATTTGACTATTAATAACCGTGTTTACAAGAGATGGGAGCTGACCACTCCATAAACCTAAATTTCTTACATGACATGAGTACTGACACCTTCATAAACCTAAGTTTCACTATTACAAACCTTGCTTACAATAGGTAGGAGATAAACCCCCTATAAACCTAAATTGACTGTTATAAAACTTGCTTACAAGAGTTGGGAGCTGACTCCTCCATAAATTTAATTGTTATAAACCTTGCTTACAAGAGGTGGCAGGCTGGAGTTAACCATCCCATAAACCTAAATTTGACTATTATATACCTTGCTTACAAGCAGTGGCATATAATCAATGTTACATCCAAATTTCCAGGACATGGGGATGCGGGAGTCAGGAAACGCACTTGGGGGACGTGTGGTGACACCCCCAAAATTTTAAGGAGCATCAAGGGGGATGGGGGGATGGGGGGATGTCGGGGTCCCTAGCATAGGGGACCCCGCCTCTAAACGGATGTCACTATCTTATTGGTGTTAGGATAGTGGGCTTCACCTTGGTTGTTAAACAATAGGCTTCACCTTGGTTGTGAAGCACTTAAACAACAAATCATTGGCTGTCAAATCTCTTAAACTTAGGCTGCTAACAGTTAAACCCAGGTTGTCCCAGAAAAATCCAAAATCAGAATGATGAATCTCTTTGGAAGCTTGGCTGTGGCTGCTAGCTTAATCATGGTGTCTTGGCTTTAGCTTCTAGTGCCTCCTCCTTGGTGGCCTGGCCTGGCCACAAACAACACGTTCTTCCTCTTCCTTGGCAGCTTGACACTCTTCACAAATAGAAATCAACAGCTCATTAGGTCTTTTAGCTCTTTTTTTTTACTTCTTTAGGTTTTTTTTAAATCATGAGGGGCATCCAGAGGTCCCCCTTTCCAATAGGGGGTGTCTAGATGTCCCACCCTTTGGGAGGGGATGCCCACAAGTCTATCTTTTTGCAAAACACACCCCCAAACTAGCGAAACATTTCATTGTGCATTTCACAGAGTTACGAAAAAGGGGGACACAGCCAAACGTTTTGCCAAGCACCCCACCTTACTGAGGATGAGGGGTGTTGAAATCCTTACTCCGGCATCTAGGTATCTTGTTATCTAGTAATTTCCTTACTGCAAATCAGATTAGCAGCTCATATAGCAAAAATACACTGCTGGAATATTCAACCCAAATAAAGATAGTGGAAGCAACACTAGAAACCAAATCATGCACACATAAACACCAATATTTTTGGGTAGAAAATTCCAGCAGTGTATTTTTGTTTTGTGAGCTGCTCATCTGATTTGCAGTAAGGAAATCACTAGATAACAAGATACCTAGGTGTCGGAGTAAGGATTTCAACATGGTATTAGAGCAATCACTCTGAAAGGAAGCCAGATCTCAGATCCATAGAAATTGACGACAGATCTATTAGATATGAGTGACCAGGAGATGGATTTAGTTCAGATCCAGGGTTACAGCAGCAGATCTATTGGATAGGGAGTGTCGCGGTGGGTGTTTGAAGGACTAAGCACAGATCCACTATCTTTTGCAGCAGATCTATCAAATCTGCAGAAGATCTTAGCAGATCCATAACCACCACACAGAAATCGAAGGACGGATTTCAAGCAAACAGTCGTACTGAAGCAGAACTAGGGTTTTGCGGTCGTACAGAGTTGTACGCAGGTTGCAGAAGGAACAGTAGAGTACATACAATCGCGTATACACAGGTTGCAGTAAGCAAAGGCGCATACACACACGGGTTTCAGTGGTGATAGGCATGTACAGAATCATACAATTTAATACAGGGGCAGTTTCAACAACATGTTATTTCCAAGGCAGTTTATCAAGTGGCCAAAGAGATGTTTGATGCCTTGGTAGGTTTATTCCAAAGCACTAACATGAATAGGAAGATGGTATCAAGAAATAAACTCAAATCTGTGCAGATGTCTAGATCTAACAATGTTACCAACTATCTCATGAGGATCACTCAGTTAAGTGATCAGCTTGCAGCCATAGGGGAGAAAAAGGATGACGTAGAGCTCGTGATTGTAGCATTGAACGATCTTCCCAAGTCTTGGGAACCATCTGTCAAGGGAGTCTGCGCTCGAGAAAACCTCCCAGATTGGCAAAGGCTTTGGGATGATTGCATCCAAGAAGAGACTCGAAAGGAATCTAAAGCAAGCAAGCAGGGAGATGAAGAGGCGGAGAACCTGGCCCTTGTCAGTAAGACAATAAAGGGCAAAGGAAAGGGTTCCAAAGGTAACAATGAGGAGTCAACCTCACATCCAAGGAAGAAGGACGTCAGTAAAATCAAGTGCTTCATGTGCCACAAGTATGGCCACTATGCTTCACAGTGTCCGAACAAGAAGAAAGGGAAGAGTCAGTCTCAGCGAGTAGTAGCATATGCAAAAGCTCAAGTCAAGGAGTTTACTGAGAAGTTCGAGAAGGACTTCTCATTAGTATCTTGTCTTTCTGGCACAGATTTTGGTAGTGCCTGGTTCGTGGATAGTGGGGCTTCTCGTCATATGACTGGGACACATGAGTTGTTCACCAGATGGTCAGAAACAGACTCAGATCTACATGTGGAGCTTGACACTCATGCCAAGTGTGGTGTAGAGGGAGTTGGGATAGTGAGGTTCCAACTGGAGTCAGGAGGTTTTCTGGAGGTGGCAGATGTGTTGTATGTCCCAGAGTTGAGGACGAATTTGCTCTCAGTCTCAACGTTGGAGGACAAGGGTTATGCAGTCTTGTTCCAAAACGGACAAGTGTTCATGCATTCAGAGGGAGCTATCCCTGACACATCAGTCAGCATTGGTGTCAGAGAGGGCAGGTTATACATGGTGCAAGGAAAGCCTATAGGTGAATCCAAGGAGATCTTGGATCGCAGATCGATGTCAGTGGAAGAGGACAAGGAGCAGAAGGCTTCGAAGGGTGAGCAGTCGAAGGAAGAGCAGAGTTCACAGACTTTCAGTGTGGGGAATCAACCTTTAGATGGGAAGAGGGAGTTAGCCCCTTCCAATCATGTCAGGAGACCTAATTGGTACGAGATGACATTGATGGATGTTCAGGAGCAAGAGGCTCCTAGGAGCACATTGAGGGAGAGCAAGCCCTCGACAAAGTTTCCAAACTTCATGGCATTGATATGTAGCGTCATCGATTACGTGACTTCCAATATTCAGGAAGCAGCTGACCAACAGGGTTGGAGGGATGCCAAAGAGCAAGATCAGGTGTGCGACATTGTGCCAGGGTTGGAGGGAGAACCAGTTCCAGGTGGCTCTTTGAGAAATACCTTCCTCACTAAGAGGGAGTGTTGATGTTGGTAGCATCGGACAAGTGTTTCCGCACAGGTCTAAGTGTCTAGACATGTGGAAGTCGTCCAAATCCCTCTACCTTGAGACTTTACTTTAACTAAAGGAATCATTAAAGTAAAGTGTTTTTATTAGTGAGTTGAGTTTTATTTAAAGAAATGCTTTAATTAGCATTAGTGAATTAAATAATAGCCATTGATCTCAAGTGAGGTAAGAAGTAATCTCAACCGTCAATCACTTTGGAGATTAGGGTTAGGTCATAACTCAATCTTACAAAAGCAAGGCAAGGGTGAAGGAGAAGACTTGACACATTGATCAGAGCTTGAGAAGGACTTTTGCTTAGAGGATTGGATCACGAAGGACTGTGATTCAAGGAGATCTTGGATAGGTGGAGAAGGACTTTCATCTAAAGATCAGGTCAAGGAGAAGAGAGAAGAGAGGCAGTTGCAAGTGGGTTTCAGCAAAGCGAAGCCACAGGAAAGGGTCGAACCGTACGGAGTTTGTTGTACAGTCCTTGAGGTCATGTACGTGGGTTTCAATGAAGACTTGTCGTACAGTCCTTGAGGTCGTGTACGTTGGTTTTAGTGAAGACAGGCACGTATATGCGGGTTTGCTTAAGGAAAGGCGCGTACACCTCAAAAAGCATGCCAAATCTGGGTCGTACAAGAAAGCAGACTTTGCCAGGTTTGTCTGCAGTTGTATTTCTCTCAGTGGACCATTATCCCTGTTACAGGAAACCTGATTTTATTATAATAAAATCATCTCAGTACTAGTTTTCCCTCCAGGGTTTTTCCAAGGGTATCTACCCAAAAATATTGGTGTTTATGTGTGCATGATTTGGTTTCCAATATTGCTTCCGCTATCTTTATTTGGGTTGAATATTCCAACAATGTATTTTAGTTTTGTGAGCTTCCAATCTGATTTGCAGTACAGAAATCACTAGATAACAAGATACCTAGGTGTCAAAGTAAGGATTTCAACAAGGGGAGCATGTCCCTAACTTTAGGGAGCGCGTTCAAATGTAAAACAGGATATAATCCCCCAACAAACCTCAATTTGATTGTGATTAAACCTGGCTTACAAGAGATGGGAGATGATAACCCCACAAACCTACATTTGACTATTATAAACCAACCTTACAAGAAATGGGGGCGAAGTCTGTTGAATTATTGTAACTTCGAAGAATATTCTACTTATATTTGAGTCATTATTGTATAGATCAAATCCCCTTTTGTGGATTGATCAAGTCGGGTCTTGTATAAGATCAAATCCACTTTTGTGGATCGGTCAACATGTATTTGTATGGTGGTATTTGTAAGGTCGGCCCCTAGTAATTGTAAAGTGGTTTTAGCCACTTCTAGGAGAAGTCAGCTCCACCAAGTGAAGAATCACAACCTTAGTGCCACCTCACAACTTGTATTTATATGTGAGGATGGTGTCTCATTTGAACACACACACCACACTAGCTCTGCAGCTAGAAGAAGTGCACAAGTATTGGAGGAACTGCTACTGCAACTAAATGTGACGTCACACACACCACACTAGCTCTGCAGCTATGAAGAAGTGCGCAAGTATTGGAGGAACTGCTACTACAGCTAAGTGTGACGTCAAGGAGGGTTTTTGGTCTATCTCTTGGTATTTCTTGGTTAAGTGGTGTGCTACTCTTCCTAGTAAAGGAGTACAGGAGGATCTTTTGTTCGGTCTTTGGTCTATCTATATTGAGGAAGTTTTTGTTGGGTTTTCTTCCCCATGGGGGTTTCCCAGGATAATCTGTGTGTCTCTATTGTTTCTGTGATTTCCTCTCTTTCAGTGATCTTATTTATGTAGTTAATGTGCTAAATGATTATAATAATAAAGAAGAACCGTAACTGCTAGTTGTATAAGAAAAACTTCAACAAACTCCTCCATAGACCTAGTTTTGACTGTCATAGACCCTGCTTACAGGAGGTGGGCATTGACCACCCCATAAACCTAAAATTGACTGTTATAAACCTTGGTTACAGGAGGTGGGCATTGACCACCCCATAAACCTAAAATTGATTGTTATAAACCTTGGTTACAGAAGGTGGAAACTAAGCCCTCCATAAACCTAGATTTACTATAATAAACCTTGATTACTAGAGCTGACAGCTGACCACCTAGTAAACCTAAATTTGATTGTTATAAGCCTTTCTTACAAGGTGGGAGCTGCCTCTTACAAATAAACCTACCTTGATTACCAAAGCTGACAACTAACCACTACATAAACCTAAATTTGACTATTATAAACCTCTTTTACAAGAGATGGGAGCTGACCCCCCCTACAAATAAACCTAAATTTGACCACTATAAACCTTGCTTACGAGAGCTGGGAGCTAAGCTACATAAACCCGAATCTGACTGCTATAAACCTTGATTACTATAGGTGACACTAGACCACTCCATAAACCTAAATTTGACCACTATAAACCTTGTTTACAAGAGCTAGGAGTTAACCCCTCTATAAACCTATATTTGACTACTATAAACCTTGCTTACAAGAGGTGGGACCAGACCGCTCCATAAATCTAAATTTGACTGCTTAAGCCTCACTAACCCTAATCCTCGGAATCAATAGAAATAGTAAAAAACCTATATGGCTGCTCAAAGGCCCGGGGAGCAAAACATGTGATTGACTCCAAATACATCTTATTGCAGCTAATCCTCTTATTTGTCTGTCGCAATCCTCTTATTTGTCTATCATAGCACGTATAACATTTTAAATTAAGGCCATAACTCCATGAAAGCTACAAAGCAATTAAAGCTTCATATACACATGCAACTTGCTTCCTGCATTTTTCTGATATTCAATGCAATTCTTTTAAACTACTGCTGTGTGATTTTCACAATTACACCATCCCATCCCTGTCCTCCTCCCCCGCCCAAAGTAAAGGATAGGGGACAACCCAGGAATGAGTATCAGGCAACTTCCACAATGTCTTGAGGATTCCAGCCAATTGGGCATTGGTTCACTGTTAATAGAGTATTCAGCCATTCACTAGGATTCCATTGTAGTTGTGCTTTACCCCACCCACATGGCAAGAGTTTCAAGCAATTTCTGGCAGAATAATACCTCTTAGCCCTAACACTTGAATCAAAGAAAGTTTAAGGTTTAGAGCCTAGGTTCTTTGCAGTGCATCCCCTCAGGCTTGTTTCTCGAAGCACTTCTAGAAAAAATAAAACATCTTTGGGTATCCAAGGTCAACCATAGATACTAATCAGGGAAAAGTGATTATCGATCTATGAATTTAATCAGAAACATTAAGCATCATCTGCATATTTTCTTTCCCATTTATATAATTCAACTCCCTCAGACTGTGCAATAGAAATTTTAAAAAAGTGACTCCCATACCTGCAACTCTGATACTTATGAAGGCAAACAAGTTGTGGTCAAGCAGTTTAATCTAAGCATCTCAAACCCAGCTTCAAAACCTCCCAAAGACATTGTTGCTGTGTTAATACCACCAGAGTTAACCATCATATCTGAGACTGGGTGGAAGTTCGGGCCACCATGTTGGCCCATGGAGTTAATTACCACATCCGAGACCCCGTGGAAGTGTTATCAACCCTGACAATCAACAGAGTTAACTACCACATCCAGGACCGAGTAGAAGTCCCAACGAGGACCTTTGGTGGCCAATAGAGGAAGTTGAAGTTCCGGCGACCTTGATGACCAGTAGAGGTAGTTGAAGCCCATTTTGTCAACAAAGGGCATTTCAATTGCCCCGGACCCAGGCAAATAGAATTAAAAGACTGGTATTGGACCCAGTGGAAAATATACCCAACTCCGACCAAAGACGAAGGGGACTTACTGTTCGTGTAAAAGAAAAAGAGAAAAACCATTCCAAGAAAAAAACCTCTTTCTCATAAAAATATATACACTATATATTTAAAAAATAAAAACACACCCAAAAAAAACAAAACAAGGGCCATTCCAAGGAAAAAACAACACTTATCCTTATAAAAAATTCCAAATGGCCTATTTACCTGAAACTTTGCCATCTCATTCTCAACGACATTATTGGCTCGAACAACTGGTCCGCTACACCTCTCTACACAGTTGCTTATCACATTTTGGCTTCTCGTCCTATCGAAGCAATCGTAGGCGCATTTAAAGTAAGCTTTCTGCAAGAGGCATTTACATTAGATAAAACGGGTTAGCATAAGCAGCAGGGCGATTGAATATTCAGAAATCAGAGCTAGAAAGAATAAGCATTGAATGAGGAGAGAACCCACCTGGAGAGTGAAGTTAACGTGGTCCTGCACTCCTGAGAGCTGCTGTTGAACCGCTTCGTTCACTTCATTCCCAATTTTCATCATTCGTTCTTGAAAAATCCGCTGCTCCAAATCATAACTCATCGTGGGTTTTTGTTTACACTGAATGAACAGAAGCCAGCAGCAACCACCCGATATCGAAAACGAGATGTTAAACCTTCCTGACTTCAATGGGCGAGCTTCTGTTCAAGTGGTAGAGAAGAACAATGGGGTCTTGGGATAGTCTCCTTTTATCAGAGAATTCCACCGTAACGTTTGTGGGTTGCTGTCAAGAAGCACGAGTAGTGAAAGGTTAAAGTCAATGGTATTTGTCGATCGGGGTTGTTGTTATGGCTCAAAAATGCACATCCTTACCCTTGCATAACCTCACCTTGCCCTACGCCTTTCATGGTTAAGGTGTTCTACTCTCCCAAGGGTGAAGGTGTCGGGGTTGTATTTATGGCTCAAAAATGCACATCCTTACCCTTGCATAAGCTCACCTTGCCCTACGCCTTTCATGGTTAAGGTGTTCTACTCTCCTAAGGGTCAAGGTGTGCCTTTCTAAGGTGAATGTATTCACTCTCGTAAGGATGAGGGTGTGTATTGGTTCACATTTTCATCGAATGAGGATGAAAATATATATTTATGTATTAAGATTGAAATTGCAGTACTTTGTAAATCAATGTATCTTTGCAAAAAGATTGTTAAACTAGAGAAAGCTATCATCATCATTAAGTTGGGTTAGAGGTTACACACCAGTAACTCCAATATGATTCTTTTTTTTATATGACTCATTTTCTTTCCCACATTTTTTTTATATGACTCATTTTGTTTCCCACATTATTAAATGTAATATGAAGTTTCGTATTTTTTTTTTATTGTTTTTAGAAATAATTGTGTTTTGTTTTTCATTGGAGTTTAGGTCTATTTATCAATGAGCTCAATATTGATTTTTTTAATTATCATTGCTAAGGTTAGGACTCAAAGATAGACTAAAAACTTCTATGACGTGAAAATTTGAGGACCCTTATGTGGATACCATACGCATCATCCATAAGGAATGAACCCTAGACCAACGAAGGTAAACTCCCACTAATCTATCGTTGCACCACAATGCAACCCATAGATATCCAATCTCTTAATAGGGATGGATGCTCAACAATTAAAGTATGAAAAAAAACTTCCAAATGAAGAACTCAAAATTGTCTATAAAACACATAAACTTAACTGTGTCGAATGCATGTAAATTAGGGATAGGATATCCCTAAAAAAACGTCAACATCCCAAACTTGTCGTCCAAAACCACTTGTCTTCAAAAAACATTGGACCACCTCTCCTCGTTGTGCAATTTGGGCTCGGTTTTTGTAGAGAAATACCTTAGTACCTCATTTTGATAGAGCCACTCGGTTCGCTCCATACAATGTCAAAAAATCGCTTTTTCATCCCAATGTCCACCCTTGTCTTTTGAGTGTTCTATTTCTTCAATCTCATCGAATTCAGTCTCGTTTTTTACACCTTGCATATGGTGGAAAATGAGACACAATAAAAGCATTATAAGAGAGAAGATCACAAGCTTTTTGGTCGCAATGGATGTCGGAATTCAATAGGTTGAGGATTTGTCAAATGGTGTCCAGATAGCTCTAGGGAATCATAACCACACATATCTTCTCTCCTTAAGGAAGCTCGACGTTCAAATTTCATACACAAGGCTTGATGAACTTCGTGTTGAAGTCCATTCATCTTTGATCACACTAACAGCCCAATACTTTTGTTAAAATCTATGAGATTTTGTAGAGGACTTAGTTGAATTAGGGCAAGGTTCCAAATAACCAAGAGTTCCTTCCAAGCAAAGCAAGTTTTGTAGTTAAGAGAAAGCCCTAATTCTTGATACTATTTGTGATCTCAATGATTAACCTACCCAATGGTCAAGCCACCCATAATGTAAACTTCATTAACACTTTGTTAATTATATCGGTTAGCAAGTACCCTCTCCTTAATCACCTATAATTTATTTTTCATATAATATAACTATCATAGCCCTTAAACAGGGGAATAAGATTTCAAAGCTTATCAAGGGATGTACACATTGCAAGAAGATTTTTGTGATATCTCCATTGCGGAGCCGACAATCCAATTGGGCAATTGTGAGGGAAGATTTCATTTTTGACCACCTTTGGTAGCATCGAACTTTGATCGCTCACAAAAGATATAAATGTGAATTTCATTGAAGGAAAGGGAAGTGGGACTAACAATTTATTATTAGTTGAAAGGATGAAATAATTGTCTACAGAAGAAGAATGGAACATGGCATCATTGGGAATCAAATGTTGAGTTTATATTGTAAAAGCGCATCAGAAAATAAATGTTAGGGCACTTGCCAGTAATAAGTGGGGTTTGGAGGTATGGAGATGGGCATGGGCTACAATTGACAGAGGATAAACCATATGCACTTGAATGTGGAATTCATCTACTAATTATCACATTGGCAAGATTTAGAACTGTAATGTACCCAGCCACCAAGTTGGGCCACGCTACATCAAAATTCCCACCAAGAACACTATGAGGCTAACTTGTAACATATCTGGTACAACAAATAATAGAACAATTTTCCCGGATACAGATCTCAAGCGTACCCATTGCCTAGGTACTTTAAGATTCACCCTCTTAGACTGATTCTTTAAAATCAAGAAACATGGATCCAAAGCATGCATTTAACCAAAACATGATAAATCATCCAAGAAAATAACAACATGCCATGCACAATAAATAATCAGCAAGCATGCACATAGAAATACATCTAATAGATAAATAACTAGACAATGGAAATATGCATATGCAAGAAAACTCAAATAGCACTTATCATTAATTAAACCATTCACCAACTAGTTGCAAACCAATGACGTTCCTCCCAACCATAGACATCGTTGTTCCAAATCTCAACAGCAAGTCACCCCTGAGCCAGGGCTATGAATCTACAAGGATGGGTCCTAAGACGACTCTACACAGAGAAGTTAGCTAACAACCTCTCAGGTTTTCCCAACCACATGGCAATCCTAATTTCCAGCTCTCTTCCACTTCAACTTGCACAACCCAAAGAAATGAACCCCTTTCTCTGCCATGCAATCCCTCAAGTTGTTCCAATTTCTTTCCAAAGCTTCAATACTATTGATCAGGAATCTCAATGTTGGAAATTCAAAGGATTCTCAACTATGGATAGTTCTTTCAGAATTGCCATCAATCTCATGCACACATGCATCCATTCTCTCATGGAATGATCAATAAATCCTTACAACCATCTACCAATGGCTCTTCTCCTCTAGCCACTTGCTTCCATGCCCAGACCAAGAGCACATGAATTAGCAAGAATGAGGAAGATGAGTGATTAAATTATTCCTAAATGAATGAGTGAATGAATTTTTAACCCACAAATGAATGATCAACAAAGAACAACCCACAGGCAGAGTTTATATAATTACAAAAACAAGAACCACGTGGCCTCCCCCAAGAAGCTCATGTAACCACTTCCTCAAATAAATCCAAGATGGGTGAATAAAATAATAATAAAAGACTTAGCCCCTTTAGCCCCCTCTCTTGTGGAATCATAGCCCCCTATCTCCAGGGCTTGTTCGTCTTGCAGCCATCAATGTATTTTATTAATACACATAGAGTATTGCATTTCTAGGCACTATGACCCTTTCAACATATTGGCTCATCATCCTAAGTCATATTTACATAATACATTCTAGTTCATAGGGATCAAAACCGGGGATGTTACATCCCCCTCCCCTTATTTTGGCATTGTCCTCGGTGCACAACATCATATCAATGTTCTTAATATTACAAAGCTAGGATCTTTGGCCTTTAATATGCACAGGTAGTCCAACCAATTACTTATATACATAGGCACTTACAATTTACATTTCTGGCAATAGTTCCAACAAGTAAGCTCTCCTTCCCCATCAACCTGCACATCCCAAGGAAGTGTACCCCCTTCTATACTCTGCAATATTTCAGGACATACCACTTCTTTTCAAGGCTCTAGTGCACCCAACATGGAATTCTTAGAGTTGTTTCCCCATAAACTCCAGCTGCAACAAGTCCACTGGAATTTATTTATTCCTTTCCTTTGTCCTTGAGCTTGATTCCCTCTTGGTGCTCTTCTTCCCGAGCTTCCAACTTCAATAGCCAACATCTCATTTGTATTACACACATACAATCATCATGAGATATCATCATAACACTTTTACTCATTAAATGTCAAATACGTTTTAAAAAGGAAAACAAAATTTCTCAAGCATGAGCTTCTTGCTCATAATTCATTTGGCTCTTGAGGTAGCAAGCATCGGTGTTTATTATGGCTTTCAGCAGTGCCATACCGAAAACCATTCTTCTTGCAATTTTCTCAACCTTCACTCAACCAAACCAATTGTTAGCATATCATAACAATTTTTAATTTCTCAAATCTCTTTTATACAAGAAAATAAAATTCCCCAAGCATAAGCTTTCTCCTCATATTGTTTGGCTCTTGCAGTAGTAGGCATTGGTCTTCTTTACGGGCTTACATCCTGGACATATCTAAGACCATTCTCCCTGCAATTTCCTCAATTTGCACACAACAAAATAGATTGTCAGTGATTTTTAAATTCCAATTTCCAAAATTGTTTTATATAGAAAAATAAAATTTTCAAACATGAGCTTTCTGCTCATAACATTTTCCTCTTGCAGTAGTAGATATCAGTCTTCCTTATGGGCTTGGATTATTTCCATATCCAAGACCACTCCACCTGCAATTTTCCTCAACCTTCACTCAACCAAAGAAATTGTCAGTATCACACACCTTATCATTTTGTCTTTGTAACATTTTCAACAGCTCCAAAAAGTGATCTCGGAATTGTAACAAAGAACAATTCAATCACCTTCGGCTAGAATTCATATTAAATATAATGAAACTATCCATCATTATGCATTTTTAACACCATAGAATTTTATAATACAACAAATAATTGCCAATAAAATAACCATCAATGTGTCAATACCCATGGCCACATCTACACAATGCATCCCTGCATTGACTACATAATACCATATATCTATGCCATGCATTCCACCATGGTGACTTGGAAAGTCTAGCCAATGCCTCAACACATCATTTGAACTCTTCCCAATACTACCTGACCATTTGGACACCCTCCTCTTCAACCCATACACAACACTAGGAAACATAATACCGAAGTGCTCTTTAGTGTCGGCAAAGAGGTTGCAGTCCAAACATCAGCTATACAAGGGAAAGCATTGAGCACTCACACAACGGGATAGCCCTTTCATATCCAACCATATCATGGTTTCACACATGACTAGCCTTATGGGTACTCATTGCTATAGAAGGAGTATGTCTCCTGAATTGATCTGGTTATGATCTTATAACCAATGATAACACAATATGAAACTAACATTTTATCTAAATGCATTCCAACATCAACAACATTTACATACTCTAGGATTCAGCCATTACATATCAATTTAAATCTTGAAAAATTAATTGATGGAATTCTTAGCTCAATTCCCTTCAACATTTACGTATCAGAAGCAACCAAATGCATACGTGCATGGCATTTATCAACCTACTTGATGCTACCTGATCAACTGGTATTTGTAGAAGCTCGCAGGCTTCCTCCTCCATCCTTTTGATCACCATTCCTACCACCCTCATAGGTCTTCACATAGATGGAAGTCATAAGCAGCGACAACATCCACATATTTAACCATGCTATATCATTTTTCTTGAATACATAATCCATCATTAGTCATACTCAATATAACATTAGTATTGCATGTATATAAAAACAAACTATTCTAAGTCCGCAAGCATGTTGTTTTCATATCCAAACATGTACATATGCACAAATACACATCCATATGCACCTAACATTCACTATCAGCATGCCTAGTAATGCATATGCCTTTTAACTTCATTGTCTGCATCATGCACTCTAGTGCATTTCTGTTTCAGTTCACTTATTTATTTGTTTGTTTATGTTGTAGTTGGTTGTCCTCGAATTTCTTCAAATCCTTGTTGCCTTGTGAGCTCCCATTATGCTCACGTGACCTACTATTCCCTAGTCTAAACACTTTCCAGTTAAGTTCCACTTGGTCATTCTGCAATCCAACCAATGTGTTCAATTTGTGACAACTTCTCTCAGGGAGTCATATCCAAACTTTACCTTTATGAAACATTCTGACACCTTGGAATGAGGTAGCTCACAACATTCTGTCACTCTACTATCACAACATCCTTAAATCAACTTACCCTTAATCATTCCATATCCTTGTTATTACCTTTAGTTGTCCATTAGATTTCCAAAATTTGGGAATAGTTGTCTTCACTTCATTTAATAATTCCTTGTGAAGCCATACTTTTCCCACTCAAGACCATTTCCAATGGAAGTTTATTTTCATTCAGTGGCACTTTTCAAGTGAAAGAACCTTCATTATTCTATCCCTGATTTCTCTTCATTGGTATCTTGCCTCCACTTTGAACTCTGATATCAAAAGTGGATTTATTGTTCTGAGAAATTTTAGACAAAGTAGCTAAGTCATAGTTAGCAAATCCTTTAGAAGCACTCCTATGCTTGACACATAGAGATGATTCACACATCACCTCCTATGCTCCATAGTCTCTTTCACGTCAAGATTTGCATCTATCTACACATCTCTATCGTCAAGGCTATGGAGTCTTAGATTTCCTTTCTATTCCTATTAATGACATTCTTCACCCGCTCGCTTCATGTCCCATGTCATAATCCTTATTGTTGTGCCTTGCAATTCATTCAGACTCTGTAGCATATGAATAATTACTATTTTGTTCTACTCTTCTCGAGTTCCTTATCCACCTTTCACTACTTTCCCTACAACTCTTTATTGCCTCAACCAAATTCTACAAGCTTTGTCATGCATCTATGACTTTGATATCCAATCCTAGGCTTGAATTTATCTGATTATACCTTTAATTTTGCAAAGTGTGCATGCAACCATTTTTGTTAACTACATATTATAGAAATTTTGTCAATTAATGTTGCAGGTCCTTTTTCTACTCAATTCATGAAGAATTATATCATATTTATCCCAATTATAATAATGCCATGTTATCCTCCTCTGAATCAGATTTCCAATGACTATTCTTATGCCCCAATCTGATATCTAAGCTGAAAATTATGGCTTCTCGAAAAAACCATTTTCCCCCCATTTGTGCATTTTCTCCACTCGTGAATTTTATTGAAAGACCAACTTCTATCAACTGTAGAAGAAAATATGTCAGGAAATAGAGAAAAAATTGTATGAGACATAGATAAAAATAATGACAAGGAATTCATAAAAACTCTCATATTTTCAATTTGATGCTCCAGTAAAATGTTGTAACAATCTGGCAATGACAACTTTGTCATTTTTCACCCCTTTTTTCGAGACTTTTTTTTTTAGCAAAATTGACTATCTCTCAATATGTGCACTTTGAGAAAATTTTCACTAAAACAAAGTTGTTTGTCTTAATTATTATATTAAATGTTGAGTACAATTTTTTTTCCAATTTTGTGATCACGGGTCACTTTCCTCCTCTAAAAATCTAAAAAATCCCCAAAAAGTGGCCCGAAATAATTGATTTTGGCCTATTTCAACATCCCCATTCCAATCCCCTTAGAATTTATTCAATTCCTTTGTGGGTTATTTCCATGTATGCTTTTTAGACTCTCTCCTAGAATTTCAGCTTAATATGGATCTCTGCCAATGATATGGACCCATATCTTTAAAAACCACTATAGATCTCCTCTCTGTGGACAAAACCTAGAAATTTCATCTCAATCTGACTTAATCTGCTCTAGTTATGGAAAAAATAAGGAAATGTCTACATAGTTTTTTTTTTTAAACTAATGGAGAGTCTTGCCTACGTGGCAATCTGCTGACATGGTTGATGACTTGACTGTGACGTGGCTCTAACATGGCATTGACCACCGACCCATCGGACCAACTTCCATACTTCCTGTTATAACAACCCTTTAATCTGCATCGTTGATCTCAAATCAGAAGAAATCTAGACCATTGATCCACTCTCTATAGACAATCGACAATTTCTTTTGTAAACCAAACTTTCCCACCCATCTCCTTAACGCCTGATAATTGGCCATTGGCCATCAACCATTTTTCTTCGCAAACCAAAATTTTCCCACAAATCTTGTTGATGCCCCATCATTGACGACCGTCCATCAATGAATTCCTTTGATGACTAACCTAGTTACAATTTCGCCAAATCCCGACCATCGGATGTTAGCGATCTCTTGTTAGATGTGGAAACTATGTCGACGTGGCATGACACATAGAGGATGATGTGGCATGACACTTCATCTTGAGGCATCAACTAGGCTGATGTGGCATGACACATGGATGATAACATGGCATGGCATGTCACCCTCCTCTTTCGTTCATCGGCCATTAACAATTTTTCTTGGAAGAAATTTGAACTTAGCAATGAATTTTATGACCCCCGACCATCGGCCATCGACGATTGAATATTTCTTTTGGACGCATGAACTCACGTTGCCAATACTTTTCGATCCCTAACCATCGACCATCGAAATTTTCTTTTGGTCGAATCAACTCTTCGCCAAACTCGTCGATCCGACCATAGGCCATAAGCGAGTTCCTTTGACGAACTTCAACACTTAGAAATTTTGGCCAAAACCTGGGTGATTCTAGGTCGTTGATCTCCCACTCAAAATGATCTCGATAGTTGATTTTCTTTGACTTCCCAAACAACCAAAAATGAATACGGACCGTCGATCTTCCTCATTTTCCCAACCGCTGAAATGAATCTTGGTCGTTGATCTGATAACTTTTCCAAACTTTAAAACCTTATAATTTTTTAAATTTATCAAGGGTCAATCTGGGCCGTTGATCTCAAGATCGAACATGATCTCAACTGTCGATTCTTCAAACTCTACCCAACACTACAACGACCATTAAAACTAGATTTTTTTTACCTTTGAGGTCGAATTCAGCTCTGCAACTTGGTCGATCGATGCCATTAAACATCTCAGACAATTCCAGGTTATTTAAAACTTGAATCTTCTCACGAGTTTGTGGAATTTCTCTCTAATTTTCCACCATTTTCCCCAAATTCGCACTGACTGAAATTTGTGATAGTGAGTCTGCCTGATTTTTGCTCGTCCTGGCCCGTACCAATTCGATGTTTGAATCAAAAGCTTTGATACCACTCTGGAACGTACCTTGCCACCAAGCTAGGCCATGCTACATCAAAACACCCACTAAGAACGCTATGAGGATAACTTGTAACATACATGGTACAACAAATATTAGAACAATTTTCCTGGATACAGATTTGAAATGTACCCATTGCTAGGTTACTTTCAGATTCGCCCTCTTTGATTGATTACAATTTTTTGTTACATTCTTTAAAATAAAAAATCATGGATCCAAAGCATGCATTTAACGAACATATGCTAAACCATCCAAGAAAAGAACAACATGCCATACACAACAAATAATCAACAAGCATGCATATATAAATACATCTAATAGATAAATAACTACACAACGAAAATATACATATGTAAGAAAACTCAGAGAGCACTTATCATTAATTAAACCATTCACCAATTGGTTGGAGACCAACGACATTCCTCCCAACCATAACATCGTTGTTCCAAATCTCAACAACAGGTCACCCCCGATCCAGGGCTGTGAATCTACAAGGATGTGTCCTAGTTCGACTCTACACATTGCAGTTAACTAACAGGGTCTCAGGTTTTCACAACCACACAACAATCCTAATTTCCAGCTCTCTTCCCCTTTATCCTACACAACCCAAATAAATGAACCCCTTTCTCTGCCATGCAGTCCCTTAGGCTATTCCAATTTTTTTCCAGGGCTCCAGTGCTATTGGTAAGGAATCTCAATGTTAGAAACTCCAAGGATTCTTAGTTGTGGATGTTCTTTTAGAACTACCATCACTCTCATGCACACATGCATCCATTCCCTCCTAGAATGATCAATAAAACCATGCAACCATCTAGCACTGGCTCTCCTCCTCCAACCATTCACTTCCATGCACAGACCAAGAGAAAACAAATTAGAAAGAATGAGGAAGATGAGTGATTGAATTATTCCCAAACTAATGAGTGAATGAATGATTAACCCCCAAATGAATGATCAACAAAGAACAACCCCAAATATCCCACAGGTAGGGTTCATATAATTACAAGAACCAAGAACCACATGGCCTCCTCCAAATATCAACAATAGGTCACCCTTGAGCTAGGGTTATGAATCTACAAGGATGGATCCTAGGTCGAATCTACATAAAGCAGTTAGCTAACAAGCTCTAAGGTTTTCGTAACCACACAACAATCCTAATTTACAGCTCTCTTCCCCTTCATCCTACACAACCCAAAGAAATGAACCCCTTTCTCTACCACGAAGTCCCTAAGACTGTTCTAATTTCTTTCTAGGGTTCCAATGCCACTGGTCAGGAATCTCAATGCTGGAAACTCCAAGGATTATCAGTTGTGGATAGTTTTTTCAGAACTTCCATCAATATATTGCATATATGCATCCATTCCCTCCTGGAATGATCAATAAATCCTTACAACCATCTAGCAATGGCTCTCCTCCTCTATCCATTTGTTTCCATGCCCAAACCAAGAATACACAAATTAGCAAGAATGAGGAAGATGAGTGACTGAATTATTCCCAAACGAATGAGTGAAGGAATGATTAACCCCCAAATGAATGATCAACAAAGAGAAACCCCAAATATCCCACAGGAAAGGTTTATATAATTACAAGAACTAAGAACCACACGGCCTCCCCCATGAAGCTCATGTAACCACTTCCTCACATAAAACCAAGATGGGTGAATACATTAATAATAAAATACTTAGCCCTTTTAGCCCCATCAACCTGCACATCCCAAGGAAGTGTACTGTTAACGGGTAAATCGGTAGATGCGGACATGAACTAATCCCCCTAGATCCACCTGGATCTAGAACAAAACAAGACAAAACAAAACGCTTTCCCTAGGTTACGATCATTGAATTTAATTACCAAAGGAGGAATAGATAACGTACCTTATGAATCACTTCCTTATGTATTTGTTGATCCTTCTTTACTCCAATGCTCTTATGAGATCAGATCTGTAATAACACAAATCAACCAACGTGAAAGAAACAATAGTGAAATTCAATGGCAACCTAAACATGTGATCAAGGAATCATGTAATAAAATATCAATCACTTTATGGAAAAGAGACATGCCACCGTATTATATTAATGAAAGGTAGAAGATACAACCGAATTGCCTTGATGTTGCAAGTTCCCTTTCAGTGGCCCTTTGTTCTGACACACACATACATTTGCTCTGACATTTGCATGAAGATTTATCTCAAAAACTTGATGGACGAATGGAGACCTCAAGTATCGTTTGAAATAGGATTCTTCACACAGTCTTCATTCTATTCTTTCTTCAATCTCTATGCTTCTTTATGCTTGTACCTTTAACCTTTTCCATGAGAAGCCTATCATTATATAGGAAAAGCTGAAGTGGTTAAAGAGATGAGGATGATCCCATCAAATCAGAGAAGTAAGTAGGATCGTAACCATACGGATGCCACCTCATATTTCCAGAAGATTCCACTTCTAGAAGCTGCTAGAACTTCTTTCCTCTTTTAGTTTTAAAGCACTGTCGCGACCTGCCTATATAGCAGCCTACGAAAATCCCGCGGGTTGGCTATAGTGCAGCATATGGAAATAAGGGATTTCCGCACTGTGTAAAGGGAACAGCCCGCGACGACCTTCCAAAAATGCATCTTGCAAGGGTGAAAAGAGGTTGTTTTTCTCAGGCAAAAGATTATATTGGGAACCTGAACACATGTTTATGTAATCATCATCAGGGTGACCAAAATAATTTGTAACAAAATGCCCCCCAAAGTATGAGGTTGGAACTCGAGATAGCCGAAATACTTTGTAAAATAAGTGTGTATGTGTCAAGAACTAGGGTCGCGCCAATCAGGAACCTGCAAACAATCAAGCATTTGTACAATATCACACCATGTCTGAAGTAGGCATTCCCATGTTCAGACCATAAATGATTGAAATCATAAATGTAGGTCATGGCCACCAATTATACAACATGGATCCATGCCAACAAGATTCTGCATAGCCACTAGGAATACATTGTGGATCCATGCATCAAAAACTCAAGTATGAACATAGCCACGAGACATACAAAGTGGATCTATGTGTCAAAACAAATCACAAATACTCCTTCGCAACCTGGACCAAAAATGGTGAAGTCCAGGGTCTTCAATCCATCGTCCGTTAGTACGATTTTAGTCACGTGATTACAGATGTTGAAGTTGAACATGAATAGAAACCACTTGATTACCAGTCATTAATGAAAAATGTTAACAAGTGTGAGGGAAATCACCATTGATGTCAATGACTCCCAAGGTACTCCAGTACAATCCAACAAGTGTGAATAAATGAGTTGAAGTCGAACACTTGACAGAATCTCTCGATCAGGGATCAATGATGTGGATCCACTTTCGAAAGCGAAGAAACCTGCCATTGAGGCATGCAGGCTCTAAGGTACTAAATAATTTATAAGTCTTTTTCCTGGTTAATGAGCTGAAGTCGACAGGAAAAGACTCGTCACAGGAGGGCCTTGATGTATCACCCATCAATGACACGAAATAAGTAACATATTTAGGGTAGAGAAAAATGCATATGTGACTTGGGACTGACACAGGGAAGGCCGACATGGTAAGAATGGACAATTGTAGATGGCCGACTTGATAGAAGGTTTCGGTTGAACTTATCTTGAACATATGAATGACACGACAATGATCTTGGCAGTATTGACTCAAAGACGATCCAAGATATGAACTTGCAGAAGGTCAAACAAGAGACAAACGGATTACCCAACCCAGATTCAAATGACGAAAAGGGGTGTCATGTTCAAGAGCGACGCTTACTGCCATTAATACAAATACAGAGACACATTCCTTTCCCAAATTCCCCCCCACCATTTCTGGTGAGTACCTCTTTATTTTTATGCAAGCTTGAGGAGGATACCATATGCTTGTCAATTTAAGTTCATCCTTCGGACGAGTCCCTCGGAGTACCTTTAACGAACCCTAAGAAGGAGTGGTTTGGTCCCGTATGGGTTTGCCGATGTTTGTTTAACGAGTCCAAAGATATAAAACTCAAAGGTTTTTCATGTTTATAGAGTCTGGAAAAACACTTAAAAGAGAACTCTCTCAGTTCCTTTTTCGTAAAATAATTCGACAGGATCGAAAAAGTGATAAACTATCGCCCACCAAACGTTTTCTTCAAATACTTTTACGAGCGTGAAAAGAACAAGGTCGCTTGGTAATCTTTTCGTCTTTAGGGAGCATGAAAAGAGCTTAAAGAATTCTCCATAGGTTTCGTTGTTTTCATGTGATCAGAATCTGGACCAGGGGTCAAAATTTAGCCCAAAAATGAAAGTGTTAGGAATCACCTAAAAATGAACGAGTGCATAGCCCTCGTCGTCACAAACCCAATGCAACTCGAACGGGTTCAAACGGACATCGGATGAGTGAGATATCACGATCTGTTCGATTTGCCAAACAAGCAAAAAAAATTTGTTGACTGTACAGTCTGTACAACTGACGTGCCAGAGGTCGTACAACTGATGTGGCACGTCCGTACACTGAGGTGGCAGTTGATGATGTGGTAATCGGTTATTGGCAGATGTGGACGAATCCTATTTTGACATGTGGCATCATTCTAGCAAATGGTTTGGTACCACGTGGCACCATGGCAAAGGTTGGTTGTTTAAAATCATTATAGAGTCCATTGGGATCGAACCCTGGACCTCCACCACAATCCAACGGTTTGGCAAAGGCCGCCCAACCGATGTGCCACGCATTAGTTCTTATTATTCATATGGGTTTTAATATATTTAAATTTGAATTGGTGCATATTTCGGGGCGGGGGTCGGGCTGGGGCTTAGACCCAGCCCGCGGTTTCGGTGTTCACACATATGACCGGTGGTTAAACATTGCGCGGATTTTCCAACGGTTATAACACCACATCCCTCGGTTCTATGTACACTCCCATATGACCCTTTGCCACACAGATTTTGCATGGGATTCGCGCGGGAATTTTGGACACATATACCCACATGTTTGGACACTTGTCCATTACCCATTGGCTTGGACCTTGGCCCTTTTGGTGCACGGGGACGTGGTCACATGGCCCATGTGCCCAACACCTCCGACTTTAGGGGCCTTAATTCCATTAACCGTGCTACAGTTGTGCCCGTTTTGCGGTTATGTGTCGGTGCTAGGTTTTAGCACAGAAATGGGCGCAAGTGCTAGGTTGGACGCACAAAGGTGCATTTTGGTGAACCAGAGACAACAAGCTTGAAGGGGAAACTTTCAGGAAGCCTATCTTCTTCATTTTTTGGCCAAATGAGGTACCAAAAAAGCCTAGGTAGGGGTTTTTGGATGTTTTGAATCCATTGGCACTATTTTCAAAGGCATTTGAAGACTTCTTTTGTAGGTTTTACACCATTTAAGTTTCAGAGAGCTCCAGGGAGCTTGAAGCCCTCATTGATGGAGGCCATGCTCAGATGAGCCCAACTCTGTTTTCTGTGACTGAATAGTCATTTTTGGCTAATTGTTATGCTTTGAACACATTGGGATAGGTTTCAAAGGCATTTAAGGACTTTTACAGGTGTTTTTTCCACAAATAAGCTCAGGGAAGCTCAAGGCCACATGTAGAAGAGGTCATGCCCGGATGAGCCATGGTCCGTTTTCAGAGTTCTATGAGTCATTTTTGGGGTTTTTATGTATTCTGAACCCAATGGAATAGTAAGAAAATCCATTGGAGTTGAGCAACAACTTGTAAAAGAATCTTTGACAAACTAATCCCAGAGAGCCTAGTCCATTGAAGGAGGCTCAAGGAGATGTAGCCCAGTTGGGGGTGAACTCCTTTATCATCTTGTTATTGTTGTGAGTTTGTTGGTTTATTTGCTGCAAGTTATGTTTATTGTGTATTTTGTTCAAAACACATATTTAACTTTTTAAAGACCTCACACATAAACATTTAAAAGAAGCATAAACTTGACACATAAAAGCTCTTGCATAACTAAGACATTGAGTAAGGTCTTGAAAAGTTTATTTTAATGAAGTAGAGGGTGCTTGCATAGCAAAACAAGTCAGCCCCCTCTTTTCAGATCAGGTGGTATCAGAGCTTAGTTTGTTTTGCTCATGTGATTGCCATTGATAGCTAGAGATTTAGCTGTTGGTATTATTGTGCAAGTTTTGTGTAGTTTTGTGTTGAAGTTTGAAATCTTGCAAGGATGGAGGAAGCTTCAAACATTGATAGTTATCATACATCTTCATTATCCAAGTTCTTTGTGTTGTTGGGAAATAATACCCTACGGACTAGCAAACTAGGGTCTGATTTGCATGCAGATTTTGACCTTAAAAGAATAACCTTTTAACCTACCACCCAAAACTTAAACCCCTTTTTCAAGACACATGCATGGAAAGGAACTACTAACAATTTTACTGATGTTTGGTGTAGATCCTCTGTTGCGCTTTGCCCGCTTACTTGCGTTGCTCCTTCCAAAGTTCACCTGCAATCAAGACAAACACTACGCATGCATGCTATTTTTCTACTAAAGGGTTAGAAATTAAGCATAAATTGCACAAATCATAAATAACTCATGCATTGGGACGGGAAAAGTATTCTTTTATTATTTTCAAAATGAATCAACTTACAATCGAAGTCGAGACCGGCCACCGCTCCTTGATCCTGATCCTGGGCTCCTCCTCTTCTTTGTCCTCCAACTGCTTTGCGTTAATTCTCCTTAGGCTTGAGGAAAGGCTAAAGGGTTGGGACAAATGGATTTGGCAAATGGGCAGAGTTTCTTCGCTATAATTTTCCTCTTCCAAATAGTACCCCTACCCCTTCTTTTATAGGCTAGAAGGAGCTAGGCTTTTGGACGAACTCTCGGCCATGCATGGCCGGGAGTTTCAGTTAACTGACCCATAGCTTTTTGCCCTGTCGGCAACTTTCTTGTTTTTGTGCTTTGTTAGGTAAACACGAGTTGTAGTAGGCCTGCCAGCGTTCAAACGCGTGCAGTAGTGGGTTAGGGCGCGTGTACCTTTACCCAAGAGGATTTTTAAAGGGGTTTCTCAGCAGATGTTTTTGGCAATGAAGGGAAATGAGTTGGCCTGATGTCAGGTAAGCATGTATGGTGCAATTTAGGGTTATAACAGATGCCCCCTAATGTGTGAGGTCAGAAGAGCATCTGATGGCCGAAATACATTACCAATTCTTTACCAATCTGT
>ML825323.1:2918-38124 GCA_009831015.1 Picea engelmannii | reverse complement strand
GCGTGTACCCGTGCCCTACTCTCTTACAGCCCGTGTGTGAACGCTAGCTGAAGAAGTAGCAATAGCATGTAGAGCCCAGAGAATTTTTGAGGCAATCATCCTCTTCCCTGTCAGAATCAAACATTCTCAGGGGTTTTCTGGAGTTATGTCTGAGTCTTGGTTGTTTGCATTCTTATCTCAGATTGTTTTGCTTTATGATTATTCCTTACATTATTTGTTTTTTTGTTAAAAAGAGTATCCAAACCTTCTAGGGATCCTGGTTATCAATATCAATGATCTCTTCATGGTTTTGGGTTGTCTGTTTTCATTTTTTCTCAGAGTTTAGAGATACACGTGGCCTGTACAAGGTCAGCCCGCGTGTACACGTCCTCTGTCCCTATACAGCTCACGTTCACATGCTTGCTGTTAGATTAACAGTAGCGTGCTTGTGCAGGATACTTTTTGTTGAGGGTAAGGCAATCATCCTTTCCCTTGATTAGAATTATACTTCTCAAGTGTTTTGAATCTCTGTCTTAGTAGTCAGTAGCTTAGGATTAATCTTACCCTTAGCTTGCTTTTTCTCATTTAAAAGTTGTCATAAAAAAGAATTTTTTTAGGGTTTTTAGCCAAGTGTGAGAGTCATTTTTTGAAGTTACTAGTGTGTGATTGGTTGAAGTGACTCTTTGCGATCTGCGATTACGCCAGAATTGTTTTTTCTTGGTTTTTACTTGTTGGTATTTTTCCTTTTTGCTTTATCAACATTTAAATAATAATAAAAAAAATCTCTTTCATTTTTTTGTTTGGTTGAAGAGTGTGTTTCTGCATTATTAGCCAGGGAAAAGTCGTTTATTTCATAAGTTTTTGCAGTTTACTTAGATCATAAGTAGCTTGTAGTCAAGTGAAATTTCTTTTGAGTTTGTTGTCCAAAATCTTAGAAAATAAAAAAAAAATTATTTTGAAAAGTTGTTGAAATTTTGCATTAAGTAAAAGTTTTTTGTTTCCATATTTTTTATTCATTTTTTGCTTTCATCTTTTACACATCATCAGTTTCACTTTCATACCCCTTGACATAAGACAAAGCCATAAAATTAATGCTAAATTAAAAATTTACTAGACTTTTATGTTTGTAGGGTTAACCAACTAGTTCAAGATTAGGGCCTTGAATTAGGTTGGAGAGGAAACTCTTCAAGGCCATTTAAAATCAAACATTGGAGTCTGAGTTAGGGAGTGTCTAAGTCCAGTGTCGTGAAAGTTATCCGGGACCCCCCTCTAACACAAGGGATAAACACAAGGTCGTGTGCGGAAAGGTAGAGGAGATAATCCCTCCAAAGCTGGACCAATCGTAGTGGAGAACACATATAGAGGGCTTGTTTTGGAATTCCGTTGATTGCATTTGCCACGGGGCTTCGTGGGTCTCAAATCCATTTGAGGTCCTTAGTTTCATTCTGTACAACTTGCTTTTGATACCCTTGACAGGTTTTGGGCTTGATACCCCACTCATTGTGGTCTACCCAACTTTCGACTGTACCCGCCTGGTGACTATTCGCGCACTAGCAACCTAGTTGCCTATCTTTTTTAGGGACATACACAGGTGACTGCGGGGGTATACCATGGTACCTAGGATAGACATTGGGCCATGCTTTGCAGAGTATACCCAGAGGTTGCTTCCGTGTTCGAGTTGCACTTGCACCGGTAAGTTGCTCTAGTGTTGGTTGTTGTAACTGTTCTTCCAATTAATTTAGTGTTTGCCTGTCTTATCTTCTAGGGACTTTTTTTAGTGTGTCTTACTTTTGAGCATTTAGACCACGTTAGAGTGTCTTTGATCTTATCACACAGTGGAGGATCATGAGCTTCGCCGATCACAAAGGCTTCTTGGCCTGCTGCCGGTTATATTGGAGCCACCCTCGCCACCATTGAGGCGAAAGCTAGACCAACAAGGGTCTTTTGAAGCGACCGGGTTACAAGCAATTGTGCCCGACCAACACCTGGAGGAATCAACCATTTTGGACCTTGGCACCTTTCATCATACCAATTCAATTTTACGAGATCCAGATAGTGTTGCACACAACAATGGAAACAAATGTTGTTACTCCTTCTGGGAATTCTTCCATTCCCACTACGGTCATCACCACAGGAGAGTTTTCACCTCCTAACCCACCGTCATCGGTCTGAGCCACCATGGTCTCAATTGCTTCTACATCACACAGTGGTTCGTTCCCATCTTTGGCGGTGGCCACAACCCCTTTCACACCAAGTGCGACGGGCCCTCCGTTCTCATATGGGATGCCTAGTTTGGGTACAAGTCCTGTACTTTCCTACTCCACTTTATAGACTTTAGGTCTGGGGGCGGGGAGCTCTAGTGCTCCTCTACAAGGTCACATAGGGGGCACTCCTGCTCCTTTTAATGCTTTCCCTTACGGAGGAGGTCATATCCCTCCTTCGTCCCCTTCACTCGGTGGCTCACATCAGCAATTTGCCAGGCAACCTATATACCATAGTTTATTTGGAGCGGGGAGTCAAGGACCACCTTCGCATAACATGCCAGTAGGTTCGACACCATTTTCTTTGGCTGGCACGTTTGGCAACAACGCCTTCTCTTCAGCCGCTTTCTCGACTGGGGGCAATCCCAGTTTTGGACAATCTATTCCTATGCAGGTTACTATTCCTGCACAAGGGGCAAACCTAGAAACTTCCTCCACATCAGGACCTTGGAATTCTGGGCAGGGATCCGTTCTCTCATCCAGAATGCCGATCTGGGGTAATTCTTTCCACAATCAGTGGAACCCCTGACAAACTACTATGCCCATCCCTACGGGACCAACATGGAGCAACCCTTCCCATAGTCCTTCGAATATAATGCATGCCCAACCATCTATGTCCTATTTGGGAAATCAGCCGATGATGTCTCCACATATGAAAAATCCATATGCTGGCCAGGGCCCTAGTTTCTACCAGAATCCGGGTTAGCAGCCAAACTTTTCCTGGCAACCTGGTGCCAGTCAAACACCAGGCCCCTTTTTCCTAGGTTATCACCAACAACCCAAACTACCTTTCCTGGCGACTTTGCACTTGTCAGATTTGACAAGGTTGTTGAATGACCCCATTTGTCACGATCCATGTTGGCCTCCTATGCCGATGAAGTTGCCTTCGGACATTCCAAAGTTCGAAGGCAAGACTAATGAAGATCCAGGTGATCACGTGACTACCTTCCATCTTTGGTGCTCATCTAACTCATTAAAAGATGACTCCGTACAGTTGTGATTGTTTCAATGTACTCTCATTGGGAGTGCCGCGAAATGGTACATTAAGCTTGATAGCTCAAGATACTCTTCCTTCGATGAGATGGAAATGGATTTCCTAAACCATTTCCAATTACCTGTGAGATACGATGCTGGCATAGAGCTGCTGGCCAATTTTGAATAGACAACGGACCATATCTCTGATCACATTCGAGAATGGAGACGCCGGAAGAGTCTAATCAAGGTACCAGTCCCACCAGCATTCTTGCTTGAGTGGTTCCTTAAGTCTTTGGTCCTGCAGTTATCCAAAGACATCGCAACATCGGGAGTATTCTCCGAAGAAGATGCCATCATGAGAGCTCAACAATTTGAGCTCATCTATTCTCAATCCGGTTTATTATACAACATCTTTCTAGATGCGCCACGCTCCATACTGGATAAAACTAGACAGAGAGCTAGACCACATGCCGATGGTATTGTTGGTTCAGCACAAGCAAATCCCGCTGAGCAATTGACGAAGCAGTTGCAGCAGTTACCTATCCAACACACAGCGGCCAACCAAACTAGTACTTTGGCTGCTCCCCCCTACCAAAACATTGGAGGTACACACAGTGCAATCGACTAACCCAAAGGCCACCTAACAGCCTGAAGGAAAGAAAAAACAACGAAAGAAGGGTAAGGGGGATAAAAAACCTACTGATAATGCTGGTGGGGACAACACTAAAAAATGAAAGGCGAGGTATCCATGCAACTTGTGCGTGGAAGATCACCCGACCCATCTATGTCCTCGGCTTGCAGAAGCTCAAAAGTTTGTGACGCAACAATAGCAGGCTGTGTTGACCAATCCATTTCAACATGGGCAAATCTAACCCAAGCCTCTGCAAGCATGAAAGGGGGCAGCCAAGACCCCTCTTCGCCTGCGAACAACCCCGCATACGCGAATGTATATATGGTAAGGGGTGATGCTTTTATATCGACTAGAGCGCATGACTATAGTAGACCAAGCACTTCTGAGAAGGGTAAAGAAGTTGACCTCCCATCTCTTCCCCTATAGATTGAGAAGACATTGGGAGAAACGATGACACACATTCCCAAAGGTGCATTTAAAAAAGCTTCTCATAACCCAAACGCAAGGGCCGCCCATAACTACTATGTGGTGGAGGATTTATCACAAACCCCTTGTGCAATGTTTGCTTTGGAGGTCCTCCAAAGCTGCCCTTCCTAGAGGAAAGCCTTGTTAATTGCTTTAGGATCTACCGAGACTTGTAATCCGGGTACAATCATGTTGGATACAACTGACTTAAAACCTCATCTACCTTACCACGTGGCATTTCAGATAGTAGTGGCTTATCCCACGAAAACTTTTACTCAGAATATCTTCTACACGGTGGTTGATGAGGGAGCCTCGAGATGTGTTATGTCATTGGCATGTTGGAAGGCTGTTGGCCAGCCCGTTTTGTCTCCGTCACCTACTCTCCTCACCGCTTTTGATGGTCGTTTGTTCAGACCATATGGTATCGTTCCTTCTTTCCCCGTGCAATTAGGAGGGAAGACCGTGTGTGTCGAAGTAGAGGTAGTCGTTGCTCCCCTCGACTATAACCTCTTGTTAGGAAGGAGTTGGACTTATGCCATGCAAGCTGTGGTTTCTACAATTTTTCGAGTCTTGTTGTTTCCACATGAGGGCCAGATAGTGACCATCGACCAATTGTCCTTCTCCAGACCTGACCCTTCTTTGGGGGCATCCACGGTCCCGATGATTGATAATCCTCAACCGGGTGTCGTCAACGTAGGGGTTGGTTTGTGCCCATCTTTGATGGGTACCTTCGATTACCCGCCCCCTCAAGGTGATATCAAGTTTATATCCAATCACCATAAGGTTGAGATTTTTCAAGTTTCGTCGTTCCGCATGACTTACTTCAACGATCCGTGGACACTTCCTTCCCCATCGGCCACGATGGATGAGACAGGACACCCGGGCATGTCCATGCCCTTATCTGCAGCTGAAGTAGTGTACTCTTTAGTCCAACAAACTTCAGTCCACACTGATCCAGCTCTTTCATAAGAGTTAGATCCACTTCTAAAGTCTGTTTGGGATTAGGGTTCTCTCACTCACACCGATTCATTGGACTTCGTGTTGCCCTCTGATGAAGCAATAATTGAAGCAATGACTAGTCCGGATAAACCCTGGGAAGATCTTCATCACAGATCATACTTCCTCCCAGCGTTAAGCCGAATTGAAGTGGGAGAATTCACTGTGACCATGACGGGAGAGCGGTCTTGTCCTATTAATCCCATAGCTACACACAAGTTTTATGCTGAGGGTAATATGACAACTATCGCTGAAACCTTACTGATCAATATCTCCCAAAACCCTGGCGTCGTGGAGAATGTCTTCATCGGAGCGGACTGCTCCCCCGAAGAGATTCAAATCTACATAGATCTTTTCAAATAATTCCGCGATGTTTTCACCTGGTCTTACGAGGAAATGCTAGGCATCGATCCAAGAATAGTTGAACATGAAATCACAACGTATCCTGATGCCAAGCCGGTTCGGCAGAAGCTCGTCCAGTTAATCCTAAGAAAGCAGCAACCATTAAGGTTGAGGTTGAGAAATTGCTAAAAGCCGGGTTTATATATCCTATCCATTTGACCCAATGGGTGTCAAACCCCGTGCCAGTTAACAAAAAACAAGGCACGATTCGTGTATGTGCCGACTTCCGTGATTTAAATAAGGCATGTCCCAAAGATAATTTTCCCACACCGTTCATCGACCATATCATTGATGGATGTGCGGGTTGCACAACCTTTTCTTTCATGGACAGTTTTTTCGGGATATAATCAAATCCAAATCAAACCCGAAGACCAACACAAAATGACATTCATCTGCCCATGGGGTACGTTCACATATCGTAAAATGCCTTTTGGTCTCAAAAACACTGGAGCCACATTTGAGCAGGCCATGTCTTTTGCTTTCCATGACCTCAAGCATATAGTCGAGGCCTATCTAGATGATTTAGCACCATGATCTCGCAAGAGAACGGATCATCCCACACACCTCCGACTTATCTTCGAACGTTGTCCATACTTTCGGATTCGCCTGAATCCGAACAAGTGCAGCTTCTGCGTAACGTCAGGACGATTGTTAGGTTTCGTAGTGTCAACAACAGGGATCATGGTTGATCCTCTCAAGGTTGAGGTAATAATTCAGTTTCCCTGCCCACGTACAATCCTTCAACTTCAGAGTCTACAAGGCAAGGCGAACTTTTTACGAGGCTTCATCACCAACTATGCCTAAATCACCAAGGGCTTTATGCGCTTACTAAAGAAAGACGTTCCCTTTTACTGGGACGATGCGACTCAACGCTCTTTCGATGCATTGAAACATGCCCTCACAACTGCACCTCTACTCCAACCACCTAACTATAACAAAGATTTCTTATTATATCTGGCTGCAACAAAGTCAACCATTGGCATGGTTTTAGTTCAAGAAGATGACTTGTTCTCAGAATACGTGATCTATTACCTAAGACAAGGCCTCGTAGGACCAGAACTTAATTATTCTGACATCGAAAAACTTACGTTGGCAACAGTTCATGCTGTTCAATGGTTCTATCATTATGTTCTATTTCGCAAGACCAACGTCATTGTTGTCGTGAATCCATTCTAGTACATGTTGACACGACAGGTAATAGGCGGAAAAATCAGTAGATGGATAGTCATCCTCCAAGAGTTTGACTTAGACTTCGTTTCAACAAAGTGCAAAAAGTCACCGGTCTTCGCAGAAATTATTTCGGAACTTCCGGTTGAGTGAGGTGACGTTGTGCTTGAAGAATTGCCTATCCAGGGAGATATGTTTTTGATCACATCTTCAGATCCCTGGTATGGAGATATACTTATCTATCTCCAAATTTTGAAGTCCCCCACCACTGCTTCTCGCGATGAGCATCGACGCATACGCCATCAGGCTAAGAATGATCTCATAATCGATGATACGTTGTATCAGAGAGGTGTAGATTGCATCCTATGCCGATGTCTCACTCATGAGGATGTAGTTATCGTGCTTAACGATTTCCATACCGGAGCTTGTGGCGGTCATTTGTCTGGGTTGGCACCAGCCCAAAAGATTCTACGAGCAGGTTATTTCTGGACGACACTTATCAAAGATTGTATCGAATCGGTCAAGAAGTGCCATCCGTGCCAAATCTTCTCTCGGAAGATGAGGGCACATCCCGCTCCCATGTTTCCTGTCATCACAGTTGGTCCCTTCACCAAGTGGGGGATTGATTACAATACTTGCAACCCTCCTTCAGCAAGGGGGCACTGCTATATCATTATAGCTGTAGACTACTTCACAAAGTGGGTCGAAGGTATGCCAACGTTTAAAGATGATGGAGAGATTGCAGCTGTCTTTTTATTTAATCAGATAATAGCAAGGTTCAACGTCCCGATGGAGATTGCCACTGACCATGGAAGTCACTTTCAAAACCAAATGATGACAGAGTTAACATCAAATCTTGGGTTACGGTAAGAACATTCATCACCCTACTACCCCCAAGCAAATGGGCAGGTGGAAGCTGTAAACAAAACTCTTAAGACTATTTTACAGTGAACTATCAACTCAGCCAAGTCAAATTGGCATTTGATGTTATACTCGGCATTATGGGCTTACCGAACATCTGTTAAGACTGCAACCGTATTTTCACCTTTTCAACTCATTTACGGGTTGGAGGCAGTCTTTCCCATCGAATGTCAGATCCCGTCTCTAAAGTTGGCAGTACAATTATTGCCTGACACTTCTCCACTTGAAGAACGGTTAGTATACCTTGAGCAACGTCATGATGCGGCCCTGGACAACAAGGCTCACAAACATAAGGTCAAGTGTCAGTATGATAGGTCCGTTCATCCTCGGATTTTCTTTGAAGGCGACCTTGTCCTGGTCTATGACCAAGATAAGGACTCCCTGGGGGCAGGAAAATTCAAACCCATGTGGTTCAGACCCTTCATCATAAAAGAGGTTTTAAAAAGGGGTGCTTATCATCTGGTTGATTTTGAAGGGAATGCTTTGGCGGAGTCGAGAAATGGGCTCTACCTCAAGAAGTATTACTCATAGGCAGGTCACTGTGGGTAAATTTTTGTAACATATGTATAGTCTTTGTACTATTACTTTTTAGTTTCTTTTAGTGTTATGGACGTGTCGTTGATATTATCTTTTGTCACTGTAGCATATGTCAAGTGATTCCGAGGTGTTCGTTGTGTATGCAGACGGTGCTAGTCAGCACAGTCGGAGGCTTGCCTCCGCAACTTGGGTAATATGTACACCTCAAGGCCAGTTATTATCTTCCGGAGGGATATGCTTAGGTGACACCACAAATAATGTTGCCGAGTATAGCGCAGTTATTGAGTTACTTCGTGACGCTTTGTCATTGGGTATCTCTCATCTTTGGGTCTATCTCGACGCTCAACTGGTTGTGTCTCAGTTAAACAGAGTGTACCGGGTTCATGATCCAACTTTACACCGACGATTCCTTAGGGTACATCTCTTAGAACGAAACTTTGATTATATTACATATTTTCATGTTCCTAGGAGGTTAAATCAAGTTACAGATACTCTAGCTAATCAAATTTTAGATTGGCATCTTGCACACATATGAAAGAACATTAACATAAACATGTAAATACATTTTTGCACACATGATCCATAAGACACAAAAGACCAAAAAACCATATATAATATCATAAAGTAACCAGAGTACATAGACGAACACAAGCGCCTCAAAAATAGGACCGATAACGAGTCACAGGGCTTATGCCCTCAAAAAATATATACAAGTAGTGCTCGTGGCACGTCAAAATGTCTAGCTAAAGTCAGGGCCTGTGGGCCCTATTATACTGGTCCACGGCATTGGCCAAACGCTGAAACAACTGGACCCACGTCCGTGGTGCCCCCACTACATGAGGCTACATAGATGGTGGCAGGTCCTCAATCTCTGCCATCGGGACCGTGCCAGTGAGCGCAGTGAAGTTACGCTCAACCCGTCTCAATACTCTCTTAGCCTCCCTGGATGGAAGATCTCCTACTACTGCTGGTCCCTTGGTGGCGGTAGGTGCTGCCCCTGGCTGAGGACGACGCTTGTTCCTCGCATAGTCAGCGGGTCGCACTGGTCCCACGTCTGCACACAATGAACACATATCCGTCAAATACTCTGGCATAACAAAAAAATGATATATATAACCAAACAACATAAAAATTACATATACAACAAAAAAAAAACTACAAAGGTGGAGACTTACCCATCTCCCCTCGCACCTCACTAGGAGGTACTGGTATCTCCGGGTCTCTCGAAAAATCAATCCCGGCATAGGGGTAGTCCTCTATAACTGGGATCTGTCGTGACAGCCATGCAAAAAAGTCATCATCAAAGGAATCATTGGTCCTTCCAACACCCTGTCTTGGCAGTAGTACTGCCCATCTACACATAGCAGGAAGAGAGGCCTGGTGTCCTCATACCACTACTCGAGGACTAAAACTCATAACTCTCTCAAAAAAGAACGAACACAGAATGGTCCCGAACCTGAAGTTCCTATGTGTCCACAAACGACAATCTGTCAATTGCCTCTTCATGCACTCAAGAAAAGTGGTACTCCAATAAAAAACTTGTGCATTTAAGCACTGGACTGTACAGTTCATCTGTGTGCAAGATGCCTGATGTAGAGCCGCAGAACCAATAATTTTCCCAATAAGCAATACTATCGCCTGTAGCGATAGGTTAGTGATCTTACTTATAGGCACCTGCGTGCTCACACGGTCCGTATCAGCTGCAAAGTATAGACCTATCAATTCCGCTATGTTATGCGGCCCCACAGGAAAAGTCCAAAAATTGACTGGTTCCCCTCTCCTAGAGAGGCCAGTCAAAAAGTAAATGTCCTTGACCATGGGCACTAGTGACTGCCCCTCTAACATGAATGCCTCTGCATCCGGATGCCAGTAGTCAACCAAGGCATTCAATAGCCTAGGTTGTGCCCACATGAAAGGACATAGAAAAAACTTGAGTAACCCACACTGCATCAATGTAGCCACAGCATTGGGGTCTTCCCCGACCAACTCATTCACCTCTTCGTGCTCTCTTTCTCTCCAATGGACATACATCCTGCAAAACAAAAAGGTTCAGGAGAGTTAAACCCTTGCTTTTTGTGTCTTTAGCATTCAATAAGGGGGCCCACGCGTGATGTATTGGCAACAGTCGCATGTACACACAGGCAGAGTTTACTCTACCCGAATGTACACGCGGCCTGTCCCGAGACAGCCTTCGTGGACCTAGGGCCGACCATTTAAAGGTCGACGCCCCCCTAAAAAATGAAACCCAATGCATAAATAAAGACATAAAATGCAAGATAAGGAAGTTTGTACTTACTTGGTCCAGACAGAAGTTCGTTTCGTCCACTGTAGCTCCCGAAATCACTACTTTAATCAAAGGGGGTCTTTTGGCTCCAGAGTCAATTTCCAAATCAACAATGGTGATAATGAGCTGCCAGCCTCTATTTATAGACTTTTTGGCCTCTTTTTGTCACTTTTTTTGGCCTCCCTTATCATTTTCTTTATACCGAAAGCCATTTAGTGTGATTCAGGAGTTGCATAGGAGGAATTTGATTGGGTACTGGGACCATTTTTTTGAGTTTTGAGTATTTTTCGCTGGTCCGTGGAATTTTTTTTTGATGATCAACTTGAACATATAGGTTAGGTTTCTACCCTGATTTGTCTATCTCGTTGTCTTTTTCCTTTGCCATAGGATCGATCCCATCAGGTTGTGACACAGAACCATCATCTCTGCTTTAGAAGTGTCGCAACTTGGTGGTAGAGCTTACCGAAACATGGATGCCCTAGGTAGATCCTGGTTGCATTATGGCATTCATGCTGTCTCTGAAACACTGTAGGCTCGAGAGTCCTTGTAGTTTTTTCTGAATGCAAGTTTGAGCCTCATTTGCATGATTCTTCTTCACTCTTGACCTCACCCTCAGGACTCCCAAAAAACAATGGGTCTTCTTTTAAGCCCTTTTCAGACCCTCTAAACATGAAAAGATTGCCAAGCGATCTTGTGGCCTATCACGCTCGTTAAACTGAAATTTGAAGTCACGTCTGTCTGACAATAGTTTACCCCTTTTTCGGTCCAGACGGTCAACTGTACAAACAAAGGTATACTCTATGGAACTTCAGCTCTATAGAAGAGTACTTTCAGGTATAATTTTATTCCTTTTTCGGGCCTGAGGGACTAAACTTAAGAAGAAGGAACCCCCACAGAGCCCATAGTTAAGCTCTTTTCAGACTCCCTAAAATTGAAAAGATCGCTGAGTGACCTTATTCTTTCACACTCATTAAACTGGTCTAGAAGAACATTCCCGACGGAGTCCATAGTTAAGTTTTTTTCAGACTCCTTAAAAATGGAAAAATGGCCAAGTGATCTTGTCCTTGTCACACTCATTAAAATGGTTTTGAATAGACGTCTTGTCGGTGCTAGTTTAGCCATTTTTCGAACTAACTAGACTATCTTCGAAATAGGTACACCAATGGAGTCTCCTTTTATGTTTTTTCAGACTCTTTAAATATGAAAAATCACCGAGCTTTCCTTCTCTGGGCTCGTTAAACTTACATCGAAGGACATTACCATTGTGTGTTTTATTAAATCACATTTGCATTCCTTATACTCCAGCCTTGTAACAGTTTGCTTCTGCGGCTTAACACCTTTGGCCCCCAGAGGATTTTTCCCAAGTATCATTCTACTAGAACATCAGTCTTGTCCTTGTGCCTTGAACTTGTATGTTTGCAACACTCGTTCCTCCATTGTAACGTAACATTCCTTTGTTCTTTTTCCCAAAATTATTGAAAAAGACAAAAAAATCAAATATACCCCAAAAAGAGGAAGGGAAAAGTGTTTTCTTTATTGGCAGCATAATGAGTCGCCCTTGGATAAAGCACATCTGTCCATTTGTTCATCAAACTATGGGATATAGTACGACCTTAGGACGTTGTTCTCGCTATATAGAGTTGTGTGCTCCACCGTTTGGTTATCCTTCCAAACATATGGAGAGTTTTCATTGCCTCCTACTTCGTAGACTTATGATTAATGCCATGCTGCCTGAGTCTCATCATTTGTCATGCTATTGTCCAAGGGAAGTTTGTCACCAAGATTGAGTTGGCCCCTCTGCAATTTGTCTCTTGCCCTCATACCTGGCCATCCTGAATGTCCAATCAAGTCCTTGTTCGAAATCAACGAAGCCTTCAGACTGATCATCAAGATTATCTAGTCCATGACCGACGAGCCGTCAAAGACCTCTGGGTAGTGCAGTCGTACACTCATATTACACTCTTACCCGAGTTTTGAAGATTTTGAAGTTGTTTCTTGAGCTCTGAAGATCTCATCTCCAGCCATTAGGCCGTATTAGCTTCTAAAAGATGGATACTCTATATGTAAATCTTTTCAATTTCGAGATGTAGCTCCACTGTGTATTGTTCGCGGCTACTCTTTATATAATTATATGACATGGATATACAGTGTATTTGATTGGTAGCCATGATTCTATTTTATCCCGAGCATGGGTATGCCCGCCTCGGTGAGACATTTGTTATTTTGTAGACGACGCCTCCCGGTTCCTGATTCTTGGGCTCAATCGTTCGGCGCATCAGTAAAGATTGGTAATGTATTTCGGCCATCAGATGCTCTTCTGACCTCACACATTAGGGGGCATCTGTTATAACCCTAATTTGCACCATACATGCTTACTTGGCATCAGGCCATCTCAGATCCCTTCTTTGCCAAAGCACTGCTGAACAACTCTTTAAAAATCCTCTTTTATAAAGGCCAACACGCCCTACTCCATTACTGCACACATGTACACGCTAGCTGACCTCAAGTAGCCCGCGTGGATTGACAAAAGCATGAAAAAAGGAAAGTTGCTGACGTAACACACAACTCTGAGTGAGTTAACTGAAACTCTCGGCCATGCATGGTCGAGGGTTCATCCAAATACCTAGCTTCTTCTAACCTATAAAAGAAGGGCTAGGGGTCCCATTTGGAGGAGGAAAAATATAGCAAAGAAACTCTGCCCATTTGCATATTCCCATTGTCCCAACCCTTTAGCCATCCTTATGCCAGAAAAGAGACAAAGCAAAGAAGTTGGAGGACAGTTGAAGAGGAGCCCAGGATCAGGTTCGTGGAGCGGTGGCCGGTCTCGACATTTTGTAAGTTGACTCATTCAAAGTAATAAAGAAAATGCTTTTCCCATCCCAATTCATGAGTTATTCATAATTTGTTAAGTACATGTTTGAATTTATAACCAGTTAGTCTATAGGTAAGATGCATGCGTAGTTGTTGTTTGTCTTGTATGTAGGTCAGCATTGGAAAGGAGAACTGCGAACAAGTGGTCAAGTGAGACAAGGGATCGACATCAAACGCCTGGAACGAGGTAGGTTGATCTAGCTATGTTTTATTGAAAAGAAATAAGATTTAAGTCTGGGGACGAAGGTAGAAAGTAGATTTTATCTTGGTCATATCTACATGCAAAGCATAACCCTATTTTCTAGTCTGTAAGGAGATTTCCCTCACAATAGTGGATAGTAGGGGGTTGAGTTTTCAGGTCGAAGACCCAACTTTTCCGTAAGCTCAGACATCATAAAGTTTTGAAAGTGGCTACCGTGATTGGTAATGATAGCCTGTGGGATTCCAAATCGTGTAATAATGTGATTGAAGATGAATAGGGTTGTAGTTTTTCCCGTGTTGTCGAATGTAGGCATCGCCTCGGCCCACTTCGTGAAATAATCTACGGCTACAATAATGTACCCATGCCCCTCGACCGAGTGAGGGTTACATGTCATGAAATCGATGCCCCATTTAGCGAAGGGTCCAACAGAAACTACAGGATGTAAGGGAGTGGGGTGGGATCTTATTTTGTTGTTGTATGTTTGGCAAACGTGGTATTTTTGGACGACAATAATACAATATTTGAATAGAGAAGGCCAAAAATGCCCAGCTCATAAGATCTTTTGGGTAGTAGCATACCTAGACATGTGACCACCACATGCTCCAGAATGGCAGTCATTCAAATCCTTCTCAGCCTCATCATAAGTGAGACATCGAAGAAAAACAGAGTCAACTCCATGGCGATAAAGAGTATCACTGAGGATGATATACTGAGAAGCTTGGTGACGTATGCGACAATGGTTAGTACTAGACAAATCGGGCCGGAAAGCATGAGTCTAGAGATATATAATGATATCTCCATACCAAAGGTCATCAAAACTGATCAGAAAAAAGGATTCATCGGGTAATGAATCCTCTGCTACATTTTTCTTAGAACAGGGAAGGTCACATATCAATTCGGCAAACACCAAGGATTTCTTGGACTTAGCACATTCAAACTCTAAGTCAAACTCCTGGAGTATCACAATCCATTTGGAGTATTTTCCCCCTAGCAACTGGTGTGTAAGAATGTGTTGCATAGGGTTGCAATAGGAAATCACGGTGATCTTGCATAAAAGGATATAGTGCCGGAAACATTGGACAGATTGAATAGCTACCAAGGCCAGTTTTTCAACATGTAAATACTTGGCTTCGGTAGTCATGAGACTGTGACTCAAATAATAAATGACATGTTCATCATGAGAATCATCCTCTTGGACTAGGACCATGGCGATGGTTGAATCCGAAGCAACGAGATAAAGGAAATAATCTCGACTATAATCGGGCGGGAAAAGCAGTGGGGTACAGGTTAAAGTAAATTTCAAAGCGTTGAAGTCTTTGTTGGCAGTGGTGTCCCATACAAATTTAGAGCCTTTCTCTAATAGTCGAGTAAATCTGAGTGTTAACTCAACGTAGTTTGGGATAAAACGACATAGAAAGTTTGCCTTCCCTTGCAAACTTTGTAACTGACGAAGTGAAGAAGGAGGAGGGAGATCGAGAATGGCCTCAACCTTCAAAGGATCTACCCGGATCCCTTGACGTGACACAATAAAGCCTAAGAGTCGACCAGATTCCACGCAAAAGACACATTTGTGTGGGTTTAAGCGTATATGATAGAACTGACAGCGAAGGAAAATGGCTCGGAGGTGGGTCGGGTGATCACTACAATGCATGGAATGTGCTGGTAGGTCATCTAAATATGTTTGTACAATGTGCTTAATATCATGGAAAGCATAAGACATAACACATTGAAACGTGGCACCGTCATTCTTTAAACCGAAGGGCAGTTTCAGGTAGGCAAAAGTGCCCCAAGGACAAATAAAAGTGGTTTTGTGTTGATCCGTGGGTAAGATGTTGATATGATTATATCTAGAGAAACCGTCCATCAAAGAGAAGATTTCACTTCCAGCGCAATCGTCGACGATTTGGTCAACGAAGGGGGTGGGAAAGTTGTCTTTAGGACAAGCTTTATTGATATCCCTATAATCAACACAGACACGGATTGTACCTTATTTCTTCTTAACCAGAACTAGATTAGATACCCAATCAATTAAAGCCATGGGATAAATAAAGCCAGCTTTAAGAACTTTCTCAACTTCAAGCTTGATAGCAGCTGCTTTGCGAGGGTGGACCAGGCAAAGTCTTTGCCGGACGGGTTTAGTGCCCGGGTATGTCTTGATTTTGTGTACAACAATATCGGGGTCAATACCAGGCATCTCTTCATAGCTCCATGCGAAGAAGTCATGAAACTCTTGAAAAGGGGATTTATACGTGACAACTTCATTAGTGGAACAAGAAGCTCCGATGTGCACATTTTCAACAACTCCAGGTTTGATAGAGATTTCGAGGGGGATGGTGGGTGAAATGTTGCTTAAGTTCCCTTTGTATAACACATCATGTGTGGAGTTGGGAACCGAAGTAATAACAACAACAGTCGACGGGGTCGAAATCCATTGGTAACTCTCGAGGGTGTGTTGTTCCAGGAAGAGAATGGAACGATGATGTCCATCGTCCCACAGAGTGTCTTCCATAGACATAACTGACATAATCATCTCATCTGTGGGAAAAATCACGTGAAAAGGATCAAGAGATGAATCACGAAGAGAGGGGGTAGAGGGGGATGCCGATTGAATGGCTTGATAGGACTTAAAGGTATCTGGTCACCATAGCATGAATAATCACCAGGTTCGGGTATTAGCCATGGGTCAAAAGATGAATGGGTTTCACGAACGGAGGTGGAAATCATGTTGATTGAGGCAACCAGAGGTGGTGGACTGTCGGGTGGTGGGATTGGGAACGTACCCATCATAGTGGAATCTTTTAGTAGACCCACATCGACATTATCGTATCCAGGGGGTGTCTTTACAATGAAAGGTATGTTGCTGGTACGTGTGTTAGAGTTGAATAAGGCTAGTTGGTCTACTGTAACTACCTTTCCATGATGCGGAAAACGCACAATCCATAAACGAGTAGACATGACTGCATGCATAGAATCGATCCAGCTACGACCAAGTAGAAGGTTGTAATCAAGAGGTGTGTCAAAGACCTCAACTTCAACGTTGACCGTTTTGCCTTCTAACGTAATAGGCAACGAAGGGAGGACACCGTAGGGCTTAAAACTAGAGCCATTAAAGGCCTTGAGCATGTTGCGTGATTCAGTTAAGGGAGGAGAGCCGATGGCTTTCCAATAGGCAATAGACATGACACACGTCAAGGCACCCTCATCAATAACTGTTCTACAAATGTTCTTGTTGAAGACAACAACTTGTATTTGAAATGTGAGTTGAGGGGGTAACCTTGGAATGTGATCTTCCAAGTCAAAGATTATTAAATTTGTATCCGTAGGGTTGATTCCATGGATAGCTTTCAACAGTGCCTTCCGTTGTGTAGGAAAACTCTGAAGGACTTCGAGGGCTGACATCGCAGACGGTGCTTGTGTCAGGTCTTCTACTATACTGTAGTTCTGGGCAGCACGCGCATGAGGATTGAAAGCAGACTTTCGAACCATGCCCTTGGAAGGAGGGCAAAGGACTGTATCGGGGTTCGGTCGTTCGAGATGAAGAAGACCATTGGAAGGTGGAGCCAAGGGAGATTGTTGAACCGAAAAAGGTGGTATATCGTCAACTTTCTCCTTGGAGGAAGGGTAATCTTTGGCACGAGTGGTAAGTGTGATGTCATTCTTCTTTGAATCACTGTTACACATAAGTACATAGGAGGTGGTGGAGGAAGAAGATTGATCATGGATGACCAATTGAGCCTGTTGTTGAGAAGGGAAGGGTTGAGACAATATGACAGGGGTAGGAGGTTTTGGGGTCCCTTGGAGGAACTTCGTGACCTCAGCACGCCTCGGACAATCCTTCGTGTAGTGATCATCACCACAGATAAGGCAATGATAGCGAGGTTTGCATTTGTCCTTATCTTCAACAGGTTGTGTCTTGGTATTATCAGATTGTGGGTTGTTATTCTTATCCTCGTTAGTCCTACCCTTCCCTTTTTTAGATTTATTCTTACCAGTAGGAGTCGATTGAACGACGTTCACTTCTGAAATTTTACCGGTGGGAGGGGTGGGCGTCAGAGTAGTTTGAACATTAGAAGCATGGGATTTGGGTGTGGTGTGAGAGGTCTATGCAGATTGAGGTTGAGCATGGAAAGTACCTATCACACCATCAATGACATGAGAGGCTATTGGGGTCGTCGAGGTGGTCGTGGTAGAAGGACGAGGTGCATCGGGAAGTAGATCATAAAGAGTACCCGTTTGTGAATAAACGAGATCGAGATACTGGGCACGACTGATCGCCTGTTCTTCTGTGATGACTCCACCCATAGCAATGTCTTTAGATATGTCATTCATGAAGGATTTCGTGAACCATTCTACCAATAACTGATCGAGAAGATCGAGTTTGATTAGATGTCATCTTTGTCTCCACTCATGAATGTGATCAGAGATATGAGTGGCTTTACTTTGCTTGAAAGAACTCAAAATCTCGGTTCCCATTTCATAACGGATTGGCAATTGGTAGTGAGTGAGGAAAGCCATAACTAGGGTATTGAAATTGGTGAATAAGCCTCGTGGCAATTCTATATGCCACTTCGCAGTTGAACCCGTGAGATTCCTTTGAAAAAGACGTAACCGAATGGAGTCATCCATCAAAGAGTTGGACGAACACCAAAGGTGGAAAGTCATTACATGATTGTTTGGGTCCTTTCTCGGTTTACCATCGAACTTAGGAATGTCAGATGGGAGTTTGGCTGGTATGACAGGTCAATGAGGAGAGTGACGGATAGGGTCATTCAAAATTTTAGACAGATCAGGGAGGTCGAAAGTGGCCAAAAAGGGTAACTGTCTATTCACACGAGGGTACTGGTGACTTTGGGGAGGAAGTCCCATCGGTATACCAGTAGGACCGTAAGAAGTTTGCATATAATGCGAAGATTTGGTCATATTTGGTTGTTGGTGCGGAGGCATGTAGCCCATAGGTTTGTACTGGTTAGGGACGTTCCCTTGAAGAGGGATATTGGGTTGAACGTTTGAACCCCAAATGGAATTGGACGAACCCGGGTATGGTTGGCCTGTACTAGGGAGTATGAAAGATCTAGATTGAGGTTGTTGCCCCCCAGTCGGTTGAGGATTACCTTGGGTAAGATAGTTCCAATACTGGGCCAAGGCTGTAGGTATGTTCTGTCTATAGGGTGGGGTATGTGGGGGTGGGGGTTGTCCTCTAACTAGGGGTTGTGTCCCAATTGGGGGTTGTGTTCCAATTGGGATTTGACCTCCGAAAGTGGATTGCGTTTGGCCTTTAGGGTGAAATTGTCTGCTAACAGGAATCTGGTAATTAGGTGTGAAAGACTGAGTGGTGCCGGTAGGGTCGACTCCTCCGACGAGAGGTGATTAAGACCTCCCAAAGGGGGGTTGGGGAAGTGTTGGAATAAAACCGACAATAGGATTGTGTTCAGGAGGAGAGAAAACTCTGGATGCTCCAGATGGAACCTGAGTAGGGATAAGGATAGAAGCATTTATTGCATGATATCCGGGGGGAAGTGTTGGGGTGAGTCTAGGCGAAAGTGGTGTGCCAATGGGGGTTTGGCTAGCCACCATATTTTTGGTGGGAATAGTCATAGTATTTGGGACCATTATAGAATGGGCCATCTGAAGGGGATGGTCGAGTTGGGATCCACCGACTGGGTGTCGGAACCATTGAATAGATAGGCAGTTGTAATGGGAGAATGATCTATATCAGACGTTTCGAGCAACTCGTGTTCGACAAATATATCGACACTTGTGCCGACGCTGAAAAGATCCCGTTTCGGAATGTGAGTAGACCAAAAGGGATCCTGACCTTTAGGGCTTATGAATAGTCTGGTTGGTACTCCAGAAGTTTCAACAATAATATCTCCGGAAGAATTTACCCAAAGAATACGTCTCTCGGAACTGTGAGGAATTCGAAAAGACTCTAGAGAGTCAGTTCCTTCCACTCGTGGAGTGGCAGTGTCTTGGACCCCACTTTGTTGAGGAGAGCCCACCAGTGGATTGGTAGGAAAGGGTCGAGAACCTCCCAGATCTTTTGGGGGTAGTCCTTGCATTCTACGTGAGCGGCGTGGAGGGTCAATGTTGGCAGAGCTAAATATCTTACAAAAGAAACTCTATGGCCAACTATGGAAACAAACAACTCTCGCTAGTAGAATCTAGGAATCAAACCAAGAAAACATGACCTCCTTATTTCAAATTCACTAGTCGGTGATGAAATCCAACATCGCGAAGACGAGACAAGAAGGGGCTGGGCTAGGGTGGAAAAGTTACGCTGACGACCTGCTTAACGGACTTACACCCTGGTGCAACCTCCCACACATAATCGTGGGTATACCCTCCAAGGAGCCTGAGTGAGTCTGGCCAATGTCGATTCCAGGTACCGTGAAGACTTGCCCCTCCACAATCACCTTGTGTAAGACCCTAAGAATATAGGCTACTAAAGTTACCACAAACAACAGTGATGCCTGGGGGAACAATCGACAGTCTGATCCACACACAAGGGCAGGGTATCGAGTCCGAAATCAACTTGAGAGGCTTCCACTCATCATTGTGGGTATACCTTCAAGCGACCCCCATAATACGTGCAATCTCTACATTGAGACCAACAAAGCAGGGTGAGTGACTCTGCCAATCTCAATGCGACCTCAGGTTTGACCCTTGTGTGAGAAGGGCTTCCTAGGACAAAATGTTGCAAATGGATTTGACAACTCCCTATCACAAGATACTATGGTGCATTTTGTGCTTTGGAGAGTGTGTCTCACCGCCTATTCCAAATCTCTAGTCTAGCTAATGTTGGTGTAAAAGAGCCCTAGAAAAAGTTACTAGTTGAATTTTAGAGTTTCACAATATTATTAAAGGTTGTTGTTACTCAAGAGGGAGACGGGAATGAAACCAACGTTGTGTGAGACTTTGAACCAATAACGTGTAAATAGAAATGAATGATGCAAACTTTCATTTGATGAATTCTATCTACAGTAGGGAGGAAGAATTTTTCTGGAACAATGCAAACTACGATGTGCAATTCCCTTTTTGAATGTAGTACCAAACAATCATTAACAATGTAATTTCACTATTCGTTATCTTTCAATATTTCAAACGCCAATATTTTTTGAATAAATGAATGCTTAAAAGACTCAAAAGACTTTAATTTTTTTTTTTTAGAAACCAAAAACAGGGATAGAACTAAGAAAGGGTAAGCAACCAATGAAAACAAAACACTCAACAAACACCCAAATCGATCTTTCAATGGAGATAAAAATAAAAATTGACAAGAAAATGTCTCTTCAAATATGAACAAGAAATGCTTTTCTAATCATTAAGTAATCCAGAAGATGTAACCAACTTACAAATCCAAACCCAAAACAAAAGCTTTGATCAAGAAAGCACTCAGACGTAAGTTCAGAGATTATATCCTCGTCGATAAAAACAAAGATCGAAGAAAGATCAAAAGAGAGGCGTTTGATCTCTGAAATCAATCAAGATCAAGTTGAAGCAATCAGAAGCACTCAAGAACTGGTATTAAAATCCCTTTTCCAGTTGACTGAAACATAAACTGGGCAATAGTAGAGGTCAAGACCCAATCCAAAAAGTTTTCAAATGCCGCCGCAGGCAGGCAGTATAACGCAGTGCGGAAATGAGTGGTTTCTGCAGGCCAATAATCATGCAGGTCGCGGAAATCCCGCACTGAAACAAACCATTGGGGTGCGGAAATGGAAAGTTTCCGCAGGCTACTAATAAGGTGCAATGCGGACGCGTTTCACAAAATAGAAATTTTTTCAAAAAGGATAAAGGGTCTCAGGAAAATTTTAAATCCAGTGAGTTTAATTGGATCTCCCACAGACTCAAAGACTGAAACAGAATGTAAAAGATAGGCTATGAGAAAATGGCCAACAAAAAACCACAATCAAGTTGTATTTCCCCAGTGGAGTCGCCAATTTTGTTAACGGGTAAATCGGTAGATGCGGACATGAACTAATCCCCCTAGATCCACCTGGATCTAGAACAAAACAAGACGCTTTCCCTAGGTTATGATCATTGAATTTAATTACCAAAGGAGGAATAGATAACGTACCTTATGAATCGCTTCCTTATGTCTTTGTTGATCCTGCTTTACTCCAATGCTCCTGTGAGATCAGATCTGTAATAACACAAATCAACCAACGTGAAAGCAACAATAGTGAAATTCAATGACAACCTAAACATGTGATCAAGGAATCATGTAATAAAATATCAATCATTTTATGGGAAAGATACATGCCACCGTATTATATTAATGAAAGGTAGAAGATACAACTGAATCGCCTTGATGTCGCAAGTTCCCTTTCAGTGGCCCTTTGTTCTGACACACACATACATTTTCTCCGACATTTGCATGAGGATTTCTCTCAAAAACTTGATGGATGAATGGAGACCTCAAGTATCATTTGAAATAGGATTCTTCACACATTATTCCGTCTATTCTTTCTTCAGTCTCTATGCTTATTTATGCTTGTACCTCTAACCTTTTCGATGAGAAGCCTATCATTATATAGGAGAAGTTGAAGTGGTTAAAGAGATGAGGATGATCCCATCAAATCAGAGAAGTCAGTAGGATCGTAACCATACAAACGCCACCTCATATTTCCAGAAGATTCCACTTCTAGAAGATGATAGAACTTCTTTCCTCTTTTAGTTTTAAAGCGCCGTCGCGACCTGCCTATATAGCAGCCTGTGAAAATCATGCAGGCTAGCTATAGTGCAGTATGCGGAAATAAGGGATCTCCGCATTGTGTAAAGGGAGCATCCCACGACGACCTTCCAAAAATGCATCTTGCAAGGGTGAAAAGAGGTTTCTTTTCTCAGGCAAAAGATTATATTGGGAACCTGAACACATGTTTATGTAATCATCATCAGGGCGACCAAAATAATGTGGAACATGTACCCCCTAGTATTCACTCACCTTCAGTTAGTATTCATAATAAATATAATGAAGCTATCCATCATTATGCATTTTTAGCACCATAGGATTTTTATAATGCAACAAATAATTACCAATAAAATAACCATCAATGTGCCAATACCCATGGCCACATCTACACAATGTATCCCTGCATTAACGACATAATACCACATATCTATATCATGCACTCCACCATGGTGAGTTGGAAGGTCTGGCCAACTCTTGAACACATCATCTGAACTCTTTCCAATATTACCCGACTATTTGGATACCCTCCTCTTCAACCCATACACAACACTAGAAAACATAATTCCTAAGTGCTCTTCAGTGTCGGAAAATAGGTTGCAGTCCAAACATCAGATATATAGGGGAAACCATTGAGCACTCACATAGTGTTATAGCCCTTCCATATCCAACCATATCATGGTCTCACACATGACTAGCCTTATGGGTATTTATTGCTAAAACATGAGTATGTCTCGTGACTTGACCTGGTTATAATATTATAACCAATCATAACACAATATGTAACTAATTTTTTTTTTATCTAAATGCATTCTAGCATCAACAACATTTACACACTCTAGGCCTTTAGCCATTACATATCAATTTAAATCTTGAAAAAATATCTGATGGAATTCTTACCTCAATTCCCTTCAACATTTATGCATTAGAAGAAACCAAATGTATACATGCGTGGCAGTTATCAACCTACTTGATGCTACATGATCAATTGGTATTTGTAGAAGCTCGCAGGCTTCCTCCTCCATCCTTTTGATCACCATTCCTACCACCCTCGTGGATCTTCACATAGATGGAAGTCAGAAGTAGCAACAACATCTACATCTTTAACTATGATATATTGTTTTTCTTGAATACATAATCCATCATTAGTCATACTCAATATAACATAAGTATTGCATGTATATAACAACAAACTTATAAAAGTCCAGAAGCATGTTGTATGCATATCCAAGCATGTACAAATGCACAAATGCACATCCATATGCACCAAACATTCACTATCAACATGCCTACTAATGCATATGCATTCTAACTTCATTGTATGCATCATGCACTCTAGTGCATTTCTATTTCAGTTCACTTATTTATTTGTTTATTTATGTCGCAGTTGGTTTTCCTTGAATTTCTTCAAATCCTTGTTTCCTTCTGTGCTCCCATTCTGCGCATTTGCCCTACTATTCCCTAGTTTGAACACTTTCCAGCCAAATTCCACTTGGCCATTCTACAATCCAACCAATGTGTTCTATTTGTAGTTGCTTATCTTAGGCAGTCATATCCAAACTTTACCTTTATAAAACATTCCAACACCTTAGAATGAGATAACTCACAACATTTTGTTACTCTAATACAACAACATCCTTAAATCAACTTACCCATAACATTACACATCCCTACTATTACTTCTTTTTATCCATTGGATTTCCAAAATTTGGGAATAGTTCTCTTCACTTCATTTAACTATTCCCCGTGAATCCATATTTTTCCCAGTTGAGACCATTCACATTGGGAGTCTATTTCCATTCAATGGCACTTTTCAAGTGAAAGAACCTTCATTATTCTATCCTCGATTTCTCTGCATTGATATCCTTCTTCCACTGTGAAATTTGACATTAGAAGTGGCTTTGTTGCTGTGAGTAATTTTAGACAAAGTAGCTAATTCATATCTAGCAAATCATTCCCAAGCACTCTTGTGCTTGGCACATATAGATCATTCACACATTTCCTCCTATGCTCCTTATTCTCTTTCACATCAAGCTTTCTAACTATCTATACATCTCTATATTCAAGGATATGGAGTCTTAAATTTCCTTTGTATGCCTATTAATGACATTCTTCACCTACTGACTTCATTTCCCACACGAGAATCCTTGTTTTTGTGCCTTGCAATTCATTCAGACTCTGTAGCATCTAAATAATAATTATTTTGTTCTACTCTTCTCAAGTTCCTTATCCACCTTTCATTACTTTCCATGTAGCTCTTTATTGTCTCAACCGACTTATACAAGCTCTGTCATGCTTCCATGACTTTGATATCCAATCCTAGGCTTGAATTTATCTGATGATACCTCTAATTCTGCAAGGTGTGCAAACAACCATTTTTGTTAGAAGTATACATATTATAGAAATTTTGTCAATTAATGTTGCAGGTCCTTTTTTCTACTCAATTCATGAAGAATTATATCGTATTTCTCCCATTTATACTAATCCCATGTTATCCTCCTCTAAATTAGCTTTCCAATGACTATTATTATGCCCCGATCTGATCTCTAAGATGAAAATTATGGCTTCCTAAAAAATTCATTTTCACCCTGTTTGTGCATTTTCTCAACTAGAGTAATTTTATTGAAAGGCCAACTTCTGTCAACTGCAAAAGAAAATATGTCAGAAACTAGAGAAGATTTTGTATGAGACATAGATAAAAATAATGGCAGGGAATTCATAAAAACTCTCATGTTTTCAATCTAATGCTCCAGTAAAAAACTGCAACAATTTGGAAATGAAAACTTTGTCATTTTTCACCCATTTTTCCGGACTCAGAATTTTCTTAGCAAAACTGGTTATCTCTCAATCTGTCCACTTCCAGAAAAAATTCAAAAGGCCAAAGTTGTTTGTATTAATTATTATATAAAATGCCTAGTAAATAAAATTTTCTAGTTTTGTGAACTGGGGTCACTTTTCCTCCAAAAATCTCGAAAATCCCCATAAAGAGGCCCGAAATAGTGGATTTTGGCTATTTAAGTATCCTCATTCCACCCCCCTTAGAATTTATTCAATTCCTTCATGGGTTATTTCCATGTTTTCTTTTTAGACTCCCTCCAAGAATTCCAGCTTAATCTAGATCTCTGCCAATGATCTGGACCCATATATTTAAAAACCATTATTTTGCAATTTCTGACAAATCCAAGTGGAAATGGACAATGGTCGTCTCTGGCACTTTTGTAGATCTCCTCTCCATAGACAAAACATAGAAGTTTCATCTCAATCTCACTTAATATGCTCCAATTATGGCCAAAATGAGAAAATGGCTCCAGACTGTTTTTTTAAATTAATGGACAATCTTGCCTATGTGGAAATCTGCTAACGTGGTTGATGACCTGGAAGTGATGATGCTGACATGGAATCAACCACCATGCCCAAATTCCATACTTCATGTTATAATATCCCTTTAATATGCACCGTTGATCTCAAATCAAAAGAAATTTGACCCGTTGATACACTATTTCTCGATGATCGTCAATTTATTTTGTAAACCAAACTTTCCCACTGATCTTCTCGATGCTCGATCATCGATCATCGACCATCGAACACTTTTGTTCACAAACCAAAAGTTTCCCATGAATATCGCCTATCCCCGATCATCGACGATCGACCATCGGTGAAGTCATTTGACGACCAACTTAGTTACAATTTCGTCGAACCCGACCATTGGCTATCGGCCATCCCTTGTCTCACGTGGTAGCTATGCTAAAGCGACATGACACATAGATGATGACATGGAATGACACGTCATCCAGAGGCATCAAGTGTGATGATGTGGCATGACACATGGATGTTGGCGTGGCATGACACGCCACCCTCCTCTTTCATTCATCAGCCATCGACATGTTTTCTTGGAAGAAATTTGAACTTCGCACTAAATCTACCAACCCGAAACCATTGGCCATCGACGATTGGAGATTTCCTTTGGACGCGTGAACTCCTATTGCCAAAACTTGTCCATCCCTAACCATCAGCCATCAATGATCAGATATTTCTTTTGACCAAATCAACTCTTCACCAAACTCACTGATTCGACCATCGACCATCAACGAGTTCATTTGACGAACTTCAACACCTAAACTTTTTGCCAAAACCTAGGTGAATCTGGGTTGTTGATCTCCCACTCAAAATGATTGTGATTGTTGATTTTCTTTGACTTCCCAAATGACCGAAAACGAATATGGATCATCAATCTTCCTCATTTTCCCAACCATCGAAATGAATCTCGATCGTTGATCTGGGAACTTTTCCAAACTTTGAAACCTTATAAATTTTTAAATTTATCAAGCGTGAATATGAGTCGTTGATCTTGATATCAGACACGATCTCAATTGTCGATTCATCGAACTATGCCCAGCGCAACAACAACCATTAAAACTTGATTTTTTTGACCTTCAAGGTCAAATTCAGCTCTGCAATGTGGCTGATTGATGCCATTAAACATCTCAGACAATTCTAGGTTATTTAAAACTCAAATATGCTCACAAATTTGTGGAATTTCTCTCTAATTTTCCACAATTTTCCCCAAATTCGCATAGACCAAAAAATGTGACGACGTGTCTGCCTGATTCACACTCGTCCTGACCCATACTAGTCCGGTGTTTGAACCAAAATCTATGATACCACTTTGTAACGTACCCATCCACCAAGTTGAGCAACGCTACATCAAAATGCCCATCAAGAATGCTTTGAGTCTAACTTGTAACATACCCGGTACAAAAAATACTAGATCAATTTTCTCAGATACAGATTTGAAATGTACCGATTGCCCGGGTACTTTTAAATTCTCCCTTTTAGACTAATTATGAATTTTTGTTCCATTCTTTAAAATAAAGAAACATGGATCCAAAGCATGCATTTAACCAGAACATGCTAAACCATCCAAGAAAAGAATAACATACCATGCGAAGCAAATAATCAATAAGCACGCACGTAGAAATACATCTAATAGATAAATAACTACACCATGGAAATATACATATCCAAGAAAACTCAGAGACCACTTATCATTAATTATACCATTCACCAACTAGATGCAAACCAAGGACGTTCCTCTCAACCATAGACATGGTTGTTCCAAATCTCAACAGCAGGTCACCCCCAAGCCAAGGCTATGAATCTACAAGGATGGGACCTAGGCCGACTCTGCACACAATATTTAGCTACCATGCTCTCAGGTTTTTCCAACCACACAAAAATCCTAATTTCCAGCTCTCTTCCCCTTCAACCTGCACAACCCAAATAAATGAACCCCTTTCTATGCCATGTAGTCCCTCATGTTGTTCCAATTTCTTTCCAGGGCTCCAATGCTACTGGTTAGGAATCTCAATGCTGGAAAATCCAAGGATTCTCAGTTGTGGATAGCTCTTTAAGAACTAACCTCAATATCATGCACACATGCATTCATTCCCTCCAGGAATTATCAATAAATCCTTACATCCATCTAGCAGTGGCTCTCCTTCTCCAACCATTCGTTTCCATGCAAAGACCAAGAGAACACAAATTAGCATGAATGAGGAAGATGAGTAATTGAATTATTCCGAAACAAACGAGTGAATGAATGATTAAACCCCATATGAATGATAAAAAAATAACAACCCCAAACAACCCACAGACAAGGATTATATAATGACAAGAACCAAGAACCACATGGCCTCCCCCAAGAAGCTCATATAACCACTTCCTCAAATAAATCAAGATGGGCGAATAAAATAATAATAAAAGACTTAGCCCCTTTAACACTCTCTCTCCTAGAATCATAGCCCCATATCTCTTGTCCTTGTCCGTCTTGCATCCATCAATGTATTTTATTAATATATATAGAGTATTACATTTCTAGGAAATTCGATCCTTTCAACATACTGACTCACCAGCCTAAATCTTATTGACATAATACATTCTAGTTCATATGGATCAAAATCGGGGATGTTACATCCCCCTCCCTTTATTTTGGCACTGTCCTTAGTGCACAACATCATACCGATGTTCTTAGTATTACAAAGCTAGGCTCTCCAACCTTTAATATGCACAGGTAGTCCAACCAATTGCTTATATACATAAGCACTCCGGCCTAAAAACATACCTACATAGGCACTCTGACCCAAAACATGCACAAGGATTTTAAATTTACATTTCTCACAGTAGTTCCAACAAGGAAGCTCTCATTCCCCATTAGTCTGCACATCCCAAGGAAGTGTACCCCTTCTCTTCTCTACAGTATTTCAGGCTGTACCACTTATTTTCAAGGCTTCAGTGCACCCAACAAGGAATTATTTGAGTTGTTGCCCCAGGAACTCCAGTCGATACATATCCACTTAAACTTTTTTTGTTCCTTCCCTTTGTCCTTGAGATAGATTCCCTTCTAGTGCTCTTCTTCCCAAGGTTCCAGCTCCAATAGCCAACATATCATCTATATTACACACATACAATCATCATGAGATATTATCATAATAGTTTCACTCATTAAATGTCAAATCTGTTTTATACAGGAAAACAAAATTTCACAAGCATGAGCTTCCTACTTATATTCGTTTGACTCTTGGAGCAACAGTCATCAATCTCTATTATGGCTTTCAACAATGCCATACCCAAGACCATTCTTCCTGCATTTTTCTCAACCTTCACTCAACCAAACCAATTGTTAGCATATCATAACAATTTTTAATTTCTCAAATTTGTTTTATACAGGAAAATAAAATTCCCCAAGCATGAGATTTCTACTCATAATGTCTAGCTCTTGCATTAGTAGGCATTGGTCTTCTTTATGGGATTACATCCCTAACACATCCAAGACAATTCTCCCTGCAATTTCCTCAATTTACACGCAACCAAACATATTGTCATTAATTTTTAAATTCCAATTTCCAAAACTGTTTTATACAGAAAAATAAAATTTTCAAACATGAGCTTTCTACTCATAATGTTGGCCTCATGTAGTAGTAGATATCACTTATGGGCTTAGATTATTTTCATATCCAAGACCACTCCACCTGCAATTTTACTCAACCTTCACTTAGCCAAAGAAACTGTCGGTATCACACACCTTATCATTTTGTCTTTGTAACATTTTCAACAACTCCAAAAAGTGATCTCAGAATTGTAACAAAGAACAATTCAATCACCTTCAGCTAGAATTCATATTAAATATAATGAAACTATCCATCATTATGCATTTTTAGCACCATAGAATTTTATAATGCAACAAATAATTACCAATAAAATAACCATCAATGTGCTAATACCCATGGCCACATCTACACAATGCATCCTTGCATTGACTACATAATACCACATATCTATGTCATGCATTCCACCATGGTGAGTTGGAAGGTCTAACCAATGGATCAACACATCATCCAAACTGTTCCCAATACTTCCTAACTATTTATATGCCCTCCTCTTCAACCCATACACAACACTAGGAAACATAATTCCCAAGTGCTCTTTAGTGTCGACAAAGAGGTTGCAATCCAAACATCAACTATACAAGGGAAAACATTGAGCACTCATATAGTGTGATAGCCCTTTCATATCCAACCATATCATGGTTTCACACATGATTATCCCTATGGGTACTCATTACTATAGAAGGAGTATGTCTCATGAATTGACCTGGTTATCATCTTATAACCAATGACAACATAATATGCAACTAACATTTTATCTAAATTCATTCTAGCATCATCAACATTTACATACTCTAGGATTCAACCATTACATATCAATTTAAATCTTGAAAAATTAACCGATGGAATTCTTAGCTATATTCCCTTCAACATTTATGTATCATAAGCAACCAAATGCATATCTGCATGGCAGTTATCAACCTACTTGATGCTACCTAATCAAATGGTAATTTTAGAATCTCACAGAATTCCTCCCCCATCCTTTTGATCACCATTCCTACCACCCTCATGGGTCTTCACATAGATGGAATTCATAAGCAACAACATCATCCACATCTTTAACCATGCCGTATCATTTTTCCTGAATACATAATCCATCATTAGTCATACTCAATATAACATCAATATTGCATGTATATAACAACAGACTATTCTAAGTCCACAAGCATGTCATATGCATATCCAAGCAAGTACATATGCACAAATGCACATCCATATGCACCAAGTATTCATTGTCAGCATGCCTACTAATGGATACACATTCTGACTTCATTGTATGCATCATGCACTCTAGTGCATTTATGTTTTAGTTCAATTATTTATTTATTTATGTTGTAGTTGATTGTCCTCGAATTTCTTCAAATCCTTGATGCCTTCAATGCTCCCATTTTGCTCATCTTCCATGTTGTTCCATATTATGAACACTTTCAAGCCAAGTTCCACTTGGTCATTCTGCAATCCAACCAATGTGTTCTATTTGCAGTAGCTTCTCTTAGGCAGTCATATCCAAAATTTACCTTTATGAAACATTCCAACACCTTGGAATGAGGTAGCTCACAACATTCCGTCACTCTACTACCACAACATCCTTAAATTAACTTACCCATAATCATTCCACATCCCTACTATTACTTCTAGTTGTCCATTAGATTTCCAAATTCCGGGAATAGTTCTCTTCACTTCATTTAACAATTCCACGTGAATCCATACTTTTCCCACTCAAGACGATTCCCAATGGAAGTCTATTGTCATTCAGTGGCACTTTTCAAGTGAAATAAACTTCATTATTCTATCCCCAATTTCTCAGCATTGGTATCCTGCTTCCACTCCCATGCTTGGCACATAGAGATGATTCACACATCACCTTCTAAGCTCCTTATTCTCTTTCACATCCAACTTTGTAGCTATCTATACCTACCTTCAAAACTATGGAGTCTTAATTTTCCTTTCTATGCCTATTAATGACATTCTTCACACACTGGCTTAATGTCCCATGTGAGAATCCTTATTGTTGTGCCTCACAATTCATTCAGACAATGTAGTATCTAGATAATATTTCTTTTGTTCTACTCTTCCCGAGTTCCTTATCCACCTTTCATTACTTTACTTGTAGCTCTTATTGTCTTCTACAAGATATGTGATGCTTCCATGACTCTGATATCCAATCCTAGGCTTGAATTTATCTTATTATACCTCTAATTTTGTAGAGTGTGCAAGCAACCATTTTTGTTAGAATTATACATATTATAGAAATTTTGTCAATTAATGTTGCATGCCTTTTTTCTGCTCAATGCATGAAGAATTATATCATATTTATCTCAATTATACTATTCCCATGTTATCCTCCTCTGAATCAACTTTCCAATGACTATTCTTATGCTCTAATATGATCTTTGAGCTGAAAATTATGGCTTCCTAAAAAACCCATTTTCACTCCATTTGTGCATTTTCTCCACTGGTGTAGTTTAATTGAGAGGCCAACTTCTGTCAACTACAGAAGAAAATATGTCAGGAATTAGAGAAAGTTTTGTATGATACATAGATAATATTAATGATAGAGAATTCATAAAAACTCTCATATTTCAATCTAATGCTCCAGTGAAAAAATGCAACAATTTGGAAATGACAACTTTGTCATTTTCACACCTTTTTCTAGACTTATTTTTTTAGCAACTGGTTATCTCTCAATATGTGCACTTCTGGAAAAATTTCACTAAACCAAAGTTGTTTGTTTTAATTATTATATAAAATGTTGAGTAAATAAAATTTTCTAGTTTTGTGAATTGGTGTCACTTTTCCTCCTCTGAAAATCTTAAAAATCCCCAAAAAGTGTCCCAGAATAGTGGATTTGGCCTATTTTAGCATCCTCATTCCAATCCCCTTAGAATTTATTCAATTCCTTCATGGTTTACTTCCATGTATTCTTTCTAGACTGTCTCCAAGAGTTTCAACTTAATCTAGATATGTGTCAATGATTTGGACCCATATCTTTAAAAACCATTATTTTGCAATTTTTGACAAATCCGAGCAAAAATGGACCATGTCTATCTATGACACTTTTGTAGATATTCTCTATACAGAAAAAACCCAAAATTTTGATCTCAAACTGACTTGATTTGCTCTAGTTATGGCCAAAACAAAATAAAAAAATGGCTCTAGACTTGTTTTTTTTTTTTTTTTTTTAACTGATGGATAGTCTTGCCTAGGAAACAATTTGTTGACCTAGATGATGACCTGGCAATGATGTGGCACTGACATGGCACCGAACACCATCCCTCTGGGCCAAATTCCATACTTCCTCTTATAACATCCCTTTAATCTGCATCGTTGATATGAAATCAGAAGAAATTTGGACCGTTGATCCATTCTCTATCGACAATTTCTTTTGTAAACTAAATTTTCCCATTGATCTCCCTAACACCCGATCATCGGTCATCGACCATTGAACATTTTTATTCAAGAACCAAAGTTGACCATGAATCGTGTTGATCCCTGATCATCGGTGATCAACCATCGATGACTTCCTTTGACAACTAACTTAGTTACAATTTCGTCGAACCTCGACCATCGACTATCCGCCATCTCTTGTACGACATGGAAACTATGCTGATGTGGCATGACACGCAGATGATGACATGGCATGACACATCCTTAGGAATCAATTGGGATGATGTGGCAGGACACATGGATGAAAGCATAGCATGACACATCACCCTCCTCTTTCATTCATCTTCCATCGACAGTTTTTCTTGGAAGAAATTTGAACTTCGCACTAAATCTGTCGACCCACGACCATCGGTCATCGACGATTGAAGATTTCCTTTGGATGCATGAACTCCCATCGCCAAAACTTGTCGATCCCTGACTATTGGCCATCGACGATCAAATATTTATTTTGTTTGAATCAACTCTTTTCCAAACTCGCCGATCCGACTATCGTTCACCAGTGAATTCCTATGACGAACTTCAACACTTTGAAATTTTGACCAAAAACTAGGTGAATCTGGGTCATTGATCTCCCACTCAAAATGATCTTGATCGTTAACTTTATTCGACTTCCCAAATGGTTGAAAATGAATACGTACCGTTGATCTTACTCATTTTCCCAACCGCCAAAATGAATCTCGGTCGTTGATCTGGTAACTTTGCTAAACTTTGAAACCTTATAAATTTTTCAATTTATCAAGGGTGAATTTAGGTTGTTGATCTTGAGATCGAACACTGATCCGGATTTAGGAGCGGAACAACCTGATTATAAATTGAATACCATAAACACATAGATATGAAGAATAACACAGATATCAAGTGAACAATATCTTCTATTAAATAAATGAAATAGGCTGAAAATGTAAAACAACAAAACTGAAACACTTGCTCGAATGGTGGTAGCTATCTCTGAGAAGAGATGTGGCTGTTACGCACATCCATCTGAGTAGAATGATTACAATGAGGCTCCAAAGGCCTTTTTTATATTACTCATGAATTTCAAAACCCTATACATCCAAAACCTAACCCTAGAAGGTGAAACACCAAAAGTCATGTGGGCCCCTATGGGTAAGTTGGTACCTCAACTTCCTAGGGTCGTAACTTTTTCATACGACTTCCGTTTTAGGGGCGTGATAGCCCATTGGAAAGGTCTTTCAGAGATCTACACATTCCGCCACCAAACTTTGACTTCGTCTACAATTTGACTATGGCGAGCCAAAAAAACAATGTTTAGGGCTCCAAAACGAACCTGAAAGTACAACAAGATGTGTTGACATGAAAACATACAAAATAAGCCAATTGGATTAGGCAAGAGGCCACCAGTATCCACCTAGAGGATGTGTAGGGATTTATATATCCCCATAAGTGTAGAGCCAATGATTACAAAGAAGTACAAAAGAACATGTTGAAAAAAAAAACGGACAAGAGGAGCCAATTGGAATAGGTGGGTGGCCACCAATATCCACCTGGGTCAAACATGATCTCCACAGTTGATTCTTTGAACTTTGCCCAACACTAGAATGATCATTGAAAATCAATTTTTTCGACCTTCGAGATCAAATTCAACTCTGCAACTTGGTCAATCGATGCCATTAAACATCTTAGACAATTTTGAGTTATTTAAAACTCGAATTTGCTCATGAATTTGGGGAATTTCTCTTTAATATTCCATCGTTTTCCCAAAATTCGCACATACTGAAATCTGTCATAGCGAGTCTGCTCAATTCATGCTCGTCTTGGCCCATACCAATCTAATGTTTTAACTAGAAGCTCTGATACCACTCTGCAATGTACCCATCCACTAGGATGGGCCACACTACATCAAAACGCCCACCAAGAACGCTCTGAGGCTAACATGTAATATACCTGGTACAAAAAATACTAAAACAATTTTCCCGGATACAAATATGAAACATACCCATTGTTGAAATAATGTAACTGGAAAGAGTATTCTTATTATTATTGATATATTATTCATAGGATCAATCCCCATTGTGGATTGATCATGTCGGTTATTGTAATAGGACCAAATCCCCTTTTGCGAATTGGTCAAAAGACAATTGTAATAGGCAGAATAAGAAGTCGTCCCCAACAGTTATTAAAGAGACCCAGAAATATAATAAAGGTGGATTTACCCACCTAGTTTGAGAAGTCAGCCCTGCCAGTGAAGAGACACTTCACACGTGCCGGACTTGTATAAATAAAGGAGGCTAGCGCCTCACTTAGATATAACTCACTTGCTTAGTTTGAAGGACAAGTTCTGATCTGTTACCGACAAAGGAGAGAGAGAGTGGCGCATATCTAGGAGAGGACTTTCTGTATTAGCATAAGAGATCTTTTGGCATTGTATTGGCTATCTATATTAAGGAAGTTTTGCTGGGTTTTCTTCCCCTAGA
>ML825322.1:25720-65706 GCA_009831015.1 Picea engelmannii | reverse complement strand
GCAGAACTGAGGCAAAGTTGCAAAGATGGAAGACAAGTAGCCAAGGGTGGGACGCACTAGGAGAGTTTAGGGAAGTATGAAACATAGATCTATTGGAGGCATGTGTGAGGTAGAACCAAAGTATATGTTAACTTGGTGAAGTCTAGGATAGAAAAGGGATAACAAGTCTATGGTAGGGTGCACAACTGGGGCGCACTGCAGGAGGTTGCAAAGGTGGTTGCAAAAAAGAGTCTTGGTGTGACAAATTTGTATATGAGTGTCTTGGTGAGGTGAAGCGAGTCGTGTGACTCTACCCAAGTTGTAAATCGAGTCGATCATACTCATATTGTAATTGTTTCGCAATTACAAGACTTAGTTGGGTGTTAGGCATGATTTCTACTGCTCGCCCTATTTCTGTGTATGTCTCTTGTTTGTTTCGCAATTGTTCTCTTGGTTTCTCATGTTCTTGGACGTATGCTTAAATGACTAACTATTAAGCAGTTCACAAGATTGTCTAAAGTATACAAGTGAGCTGCACAGAGTTGGAGTGTGACTCCCTCATATCCTAGAACATAGTATGGGTATGGTCTAGGAGAAAAGGCGTAGTCTGGATGAATTATTCTTGGTGTTTCCAAGTAGCCAAGTAAGAACCGTAGAGGGGTTTCACACCCTCATGAGGTGAAGAATCGCAAGATCTGAACAGACATCATGTGGGGTTGTAATAGGTGGTATCAGATCAAATTTGACTCTTCACCACTACTGCAGTCAGAACAGTTGTGGTGGAGCACACTTATTGTGAAGACAGTTTGGGCGCAGACTTGGTGAACGTTCAGTCGGGTGGACTGACCTATCGCAAGAATAGTCTGAGCACAGACTAGGTCATTTGGGTTGTGATGGAAGTGAAGTATCAAGTTGCGGATGAAAAAATGAATTGTGAACAGACCTATGCGCATCCCTTGATCAGACCAAGCACAAATTTCTTAGGTTCTACTGAGCACTTGGGAAAGGAGAACGAACGCAAGATTTGTCACAGACCCGATCGCAGAAGTAATTGCATAGTTTGTCACAAAGTTGATTCCATCATTTTGAAGAAGTCTTGAAACGAATTCTCGGGTGCCTTGGGCGAACCCTTTGCAAGTAGAGTGAAGATACTTGGAGGGCCATCCATGACTGGGTCACATGTAGATGGCAGTGACACCGAGAAGGAGCCTAAGACAGGTAGAATGAAGGATCGACTTGTTGTCTTGGAGAATACGGTTGAGCAAATGACGGACGCAATGTGTCAACATGGTGAGAAGGTTGAACAGATGGAGATCAAGATAGGCAAGGTAAAGCATGGGTTCAATGAAGTCATTTGGGAGTGCCAAGCAACCGCAAACTTGACTACTGGCACCTTGATCGACAATGTTTAAGATAGACTCAAGGTAGCGGAGGACACACTTTCCTTAGTCACACAGAGGTTGAAGGACCAAGATGACACCATCACATTGTTAAAATAAGATTTGGCCAATGGACAGAGCTGTGTTGTCATGCTGATGACGATCAAGATAAGGGAACCTAAGCCAGTACTCACAAGGCTAAGTTGCTTGGCAACTTCTATTGGGACATTGAGCAGTACTTAGAGTAGTTGAAATAAAGTTTGAAGGAAGCCAAGGTGAATGTTGCAGCAATGTTCTTGACAGGGACTGCTAAAATCTAGTGAAGGAACTAGGTAGAGGACTTGGAAACTAGGACAATAGTTGAGAAGATCAAAAACTGGGCAGAGATGAAGGCAGCCTCAAAGGCACAGTTTGGTCTAGGAAACCAAGCATGGATCACAAAAAATCAGTTGTTGGCTCCCAATCATGTTGGTAAGATCCAAGCCTACATCAAGGAGTTCACAGGGCTCATGTTGGAGATCAAAGACATGTCATAGTTTTCCACTTCATGAATGCTCTGCAACCATGGGTGCAGAGTGAGGTACGATGACAGAACGTCTAGAATCTTGCAACAACCATCACCACAACAGACAAACTGTTGGACATTAGGGGTGAACCCAAGACAGGTCCTATTAAAAATGAGGATGCCCAAGGTGAGAAGCAACATCAAGGAAAGCGGAAGAAGAAGGACAAAGGAAAGACAAAGACGTCCAAGGGAAAAAAAGGTAATGTTAAGCAAACAGACACCGCGAAAGAGAAGAAGACGATTACGTGTTGGATTTGTGTCAAGGAGCACTATGCGAAGAATTGTCCCTTGAAATAGAAGTTGAATGATTTGGAGAAGGAAGACAACCCATATGTTGGGGTCTTGCATGTCTTGAATGTTTTCATGGAGGGTGAATCCACTAAGAGAAAAGAGAAAGATGAGACAAAACTTTGTTATGTGTAGGTTGAACTCAACAAGAAGTCAATGAAATCCATGGTGGACAGTGGGGTGACTCATAACTTCTTGAGGGAGGATATGGGAGGCTTGGACCGCAGCCTAAACGAATGCAGGTGTAGAGAGGGTCATTGGTGTAGCCAAGGATATCTCGTTGAATCTTGGTAACTAGTGTGGAAGGACGAGTTTCACCATTGTTCATAGGACAATTTTGAAGTTGTGTTGGGACAAGAGTTCATGAAGAAGGAAAAGGCAGGACATATTCCTCACATGAATAGTTTGGCCATTTTCTAAGGGAATACTCCATGTTTGATTCCTACCATCAGGAAGAAGGAAGGGGATACACAGATCCCCTCCTTGCAGATGGTTGGTGCAGATAGCCAGAGAAAAAAGCCTTGTGGGGGGGAACTTGAACAATGTGGGGTGATGGTTGGATAGCCTAACAAAAAGAATGAAAGGAGACTTGTGTCAATGGAATGGAGGCCTGTTGATGTTGAAGATATAGTTGGAGATCTGGCTAAGACAATGGATGGCTTGGCTGATTTTTGTTTGAAGGTTGATTAATCGCAACGAAGATCAGAGGAAGTCATGGAGATGAGGATGTCGAAGAAGTTCATTGAATAGGAGTAGAGACCACCCATGGACCAAGAGGATGTGAGGGAGACGCAACAACCTTGGTGGAAGAGAACTGAGGAAGAGGTTGATTCCTTCTCTAGTGAACTTGGACATGGTGAATGGTTGTATGATCCTAATTTAGAATGACTCATTGAGGAGTGCGAAGGAAGAATCAATTCAAGTGTATCGATGCTTGTGTGCATAATGAAAAAGTATGGTGACTCTCCACTGATCGCATTGGGACAAATTGGAGATGAGGTAGATGGCCCAACCAGCCATCCCCTTTCACCTTCAAACTAGACTGCATCTTGTTGGCTCATTGTCTCAGTGGGAGGCAATGAAGCCTATGGGGCGCCTTGAGGAGGTGCCTTGGTGAATTATGTTGAGAACACAATTGAGTGACTTGACAGATTGGAGGAAGTGAGGAGTTGCAAATGTGACAAGTTTGCAGACAAAAAAGAGTGTTTGAACGTGAAGATGTGAGTTCTTAAGACATAGGGACATCGATTAGACTAGCTACCCAATCAGTCGAAGTCATAAGGGGATCCAACGCACAGAAGCATGAGAAGACAAAACAAAGTATGGAATCAAAAATTTAAATCATTGAGGCACAACACTTTGTAGAATCATGTAACTTCCTAAGGGGAGTTTGCCTTGATGATAATAGTTGAGGAGACAATAGTTTTTGAGAGGTGACGAGATCCGGAGATGGGGCAGAGGCACCATGGAGATCAATGAATGTTTCCAAGGACGAAAACAACTTGGAGTGGGGGAGGATGTAAGGTCTCCCGTGACACCCACCGAGTGCACGTACTCCTTGGGAAGACTCGGGGACGAGTCGAGCAAGAGAACACAAGGGGCATGTAATCGGTTGGGAAAATGAGGACATGTGGATATGGGAAAGGGCACCTTGGTTGCACGATGGTGACGTGTAGCACCAAGGGGGCACACACCTTACATGCCTTACAATGACTAATGGAGACTTAGGTTGCATTTGGGCAAGGACAAGGGGACTTGGGCACATGCTCAAGGAGTGGACTCACCTTCCCTTGGTAGCATGAGCACATTGGAGAGGTTGGATGACTCTATGGCACACCCACGGAGAGTCTCGTTGATCAGCACAAGGAAATGCATAAGATAAGGGGCACACACTCAAGGATGGGGTACATCGGTCCAAGAGACATGACGTTTGATGGGAGAAAAAATTCGTTTTGGTGCACTGGGCCTATGAAGGGGTGAGATGATTCATTTGGGCATGATGGTTCGTGAAGGGGCCCAACACACCCAATGGACACAATGATTTGTGATGGTGACCTTTGGAGTCCATATAAGAGCACAAGGGTGCACAACCAAGGAAGGCATATTTGAGCAAGAGAAAGAAGGCATAGAGAGCAAGTATAAGGAAAATTTCTGAGGCAAGGTAGAACTAAGGTAGAGTTGCGAAGATGGAAGACAAGTAGCCAAGGGTGGGACAAACTAGGAGAGTTTGGGGAAGTTTGAAACACATGTCTATTGGAGGCATGTGTGAAGCATAATTAAAGTTTGTGTTAACTTGGTGAAGTCTGTGACAGAGAAGGGAAACAAATTATGTGATAGAGTGCATGACTGGGGGGCACCACAAGAGCTTACGAAGTTGATTATGACAGAGATTCTTAATGTGATGAATCTGTGTATGAGTGTCTTGGTGAGGTGAGGCAAATGATGTGACTCTACCCAAGTTGTAAACTGAGCCGGATGTGCTCATATTATAAATTTTTTTCAATAATAAGACTTAGTTAGGTGTTAGATATGATTTGTGCTACCCACACTGCTTCTAGGTATGTATGTTGTTTGTTTCACAATTGTTCTCTTGATTCTCATGTTCTTGGATGTATGCTTAAATGACTAAGTATTAAGCAGTTAACAAGACTGTCTAAAGTATACAAGTGAGTTGCATAGAGTTGGAGTGTGACTCCCCCATATCCTAGAACGAAGTATGGGTATGCTTTAGGTGAAGAGGCATAATCTGGATGAAGTATTCTTGGTGTTACCAAGCAGCCAAGTAAGAACCTTTGCGATGTCGCACACTCTCAAGACGTGAACGATAGCAATATCTAAATAGACATCCTAAGGGGTCATGATAGTGTTGGCAATATGGCATTACAGGTTGGCATTGATGGAAAATAGATGAGAGACATTGCCTATGATGACATGTATGTCTATGTTGACAGAGCCATGGATGAGGTAGTATGATGACAAAGCAGAAGGTTTGCATTAATTTCATTGGCATTGATAGAGGCAAGACACAAATGATGCTAAATGTGATGAGAATCATAAATGAACCAACTATAGTTGCAATTGCTTATGGTCTAGACAAAAAGGCTACCTCAGTTGGTGAGAAAAATGTTTTTGATTTTTTATCTAAGGAGAGGAACATTTGATGTTTCTCTATTAACTATTGAAGAGGGTATATTTGAGGTTAAAGCCACAGCAGGAGATACCCATTTGGGCACTGAGGATTTAGGAGGCTCATAAACAACCTGTGAAAAGGAAAAGAGAACGTTGTCTTCAACTCCTCAAATTACCATTGAGATCGATTTTTTGTATGAAGGTATTGATTATTACTCCACCATTACTAGGGCTAGATTTGAAGAGCTCAACATGGATTTGTTTAAGAAATGCATGGAGCATGTTGAGAAGTGTTTGAGAGATGCCAACATGATGATAAAGTACATTTCGTATTCAGGATGGTAGAGGAATCGATATTTCCAGTAAGAATGAATCTGAATTGAAGGAAGGTAGGAAGATGCCCATGAATTTCTAAGATATGTGATTGGAGCCTGCAACAACGTGTGTAATATGCATTGATTTATACAACTATTTACAATATGTGCACACTAAAATATCGATATGACTTCTCACACCAATCCTATGAGAGATACAAAGATGTCGGTGTTTGTATGGAATATGGAATGGCTTATGCATTTTTTTATTTTCTATGGCGATTGGGGCCTTCAACTGTACATGGACGAGTTTGACAGCAAAAGGAGGGAAGCCAATATCAGACTATTTTATATCAGTAAGAATATATCACAGCTAAAGAATGGAGTACCCACATCAATACGATACCAGAATCCTTCTCTCTCTTCAACTCCTCTCTCTTCTCTTCCATATAGACAAATCAACACATCTGAACATACATAGGTACAACAATCCCATGTAGATGAAAGTAAACGTACATCTTCTCTTTCATATAGAAAAATTGGAGCATCTAAACATACACAGGTAGAACAATCCCACGCGAATGAAAGTGAATGTCCCTCTTCTCTTCCATATAGAAAAATCGGCGCATTAGGTTGGCTCTGGCGAAGGTCTTGAAGAAGGTCGCCATTGTTTCAAGAAGTGGGGATTTCAAAGAGTTGAAGATATCGGAACATTAGCTTTAAACAACGCTTGGTACTGGATAAATTCCAATGATTCGTTGATAGTTCATTTAGCCCTTCAATTTCGTCTAAATCATATCACACAGAGAAAAATGGAAGAAGAGAGGTCCACATATTGCAATTATTAGATGTCTGCCAAAGTTGATAAAACCCTACAGTAAAACAAAGATGCATTCCCGTGCAGTTGAGAAGTCTCAAAATTCTGTGAAACCAATTGCATCTATACCAGTGGAAAAAACTTAAGACAAGCAAGGCATTGAGGAAGAGAAGGGAATTTTGGTCAAAGATGTTGTGGATTATATGTATTGTGTGAGTTGTAATGGTATTAGAACACATATGCCATACACATCATATTTGATAGTACGAAAAGAAATGCATAGCTACAGGAAGGATTGAAACCCAATGTGTGAATGAGTCAAACAAGTTGAAGATTGATTGCATGTACTAGTAATTATTGCATGTGTAAATGATCATTGTGTGTGCCATCCTAAAGGCATGAGACCATTGAAAAAACATTGTAGACTGAACGTTGTAAAATGAGGCCAAAAATCGTGGGATTACATTGGAGTGAATCGTTGATATCACGTTGTAAAATGAGGCCAAAAATCGTGGGATTACATTGGAGTGAATCGTTGAGATATCAGAAGAAACAATATCCGCATGATCCATGACAAGGGGAGCAGCCTTAAAAGAAATGTATGAGAATCAAAGGAAGAAGTAAACTTAATTACAAAAGTGACAGTTAAAATATAGCATTGAAATAAGGGGAGCAACTCCATGAAGAAGCATAAGTAGAAAGAGAGCTATCCAATTTATCAAGCTATGTCATAGGGGGATCTTAAATGAAGCAGCTGAGAAAATCTCTTGTCATTAATGTCAAAGTGATGGTCAAGCATGATTGAGATGTTGTCATTGATGTCATTGATTTATTATGGATATCATTGAGACATTGTCTTTGATGCCATCATTGGAGGAGGAGCATGTTTGACTAATGATGAAAATGATAAAGGTGAAAGGAAATAGTTTTGATATTATCTTAATTCTTAGAATATCTATTACTATTTTAATCAATGTTGAAAAAGTTTTATATAAAGAAAAAGATTCGGAAGTCTTAAAAAAAAGAATGAAGTCCTATTTGAAAAGAAAACATTAAAAGAATATTAAAGAATAAAGTATAAAAGAAAATTAAAGAAGTTCAAAAGAAAATTAAAAGAAGATTTAAGTTTTTTAAATGAAAAGTTTAATATTAAAAAAAAGTTTTAATATTAAAAGTGAGGTTGGATTAAAAAGGAAGATAGGTAAAAGTGGATGAAAAAGTGAAAGTGGTATTCTCCCATGGTATTCACTCACTATATTTGCAAATGTGAAATAAAAATGATTTAATTAATATAGTTGTCAAAATATTAATTATGTTGAAATGCCGAAATGAAGAGTTACTAGTTATTGAAAATTAATAAAGAGGCATGTGACTTATGTGAAAAGTCATAATATATACTTAACATATATTGAAAGCAAGGTGTCTCTCTGTATGTGATTCATAATGTAATATATGAAGATCAAAGAAGCAGAGGAGTCCAGCTATATTAAGAGAATTTGATGCCAAGAATTTTGGTATGAAGTAACCAAATAAAGGAAGGGAGTTGCTCGGGGTTTCTTATCAGAAGATCATTTTTAGAAGCTGAGAAAGTATTGAAGGCTTTTAGCTAAAGTTTAAAAGAAGATCATTAATTGAAGTAAATGTCACCAGTGATAAAGTTATTCCAAGACTGAAGTTTTAAATAGAGTAAAAATCCAGAGAGAAAGAGATGAAGTTTAACTACAAATAACCAAAAGACCATACAAGCAAAGGTTGTAGCAGACAAGTAGAAAGTGCAATAGATAATGATTCTAAGAAGACTTGAAAAATTGATAGTTTCTCTGTGTGTTTATGAACACCTTGAACATAGTACAGTAAGAGAGGTATAAGTGTTATAACTTGAATAAAGGGAGGAAGGGTAGAGCAAGGGAAAACAATTCAAAGTCAAAAAGTCAAATCTGGAAGGACTTGTGTTAATGGTTACATGAATCAAATTCAATATGAAGAGAATCAGAGATTGAATTGCATTGTGAAATCAGTTGGATGTTAGCAACAAATTCACATATCGACAATAAACTTAAACAAGGTGGTGCTAGGGCAGGCTACAAGCCTGTAGGGGGTCATAGCCTCCTTCTAGTTGCAGCTGGTAAATAGGGTGTCGTAGCATCCTTTTAGTGGTAGAAGATAAACTAGGGGGTTGTAGCATCCTTCCAGTTGTAGTTGGTAAATGGGGTGTGGAAGCATCCCTTCAGTCGTAGCTGAAGAAACTTAGGAACAGTCTCTCCATCAAGTAACTCTGTAAGGGAACTTTGGGACAAGATAAAAGACCTCTACTTAGATGAGAAGTCAAATGAATCATATCAATCGGAAAAAAGTTCAGTCTACAACAATTCTACTGATGAAGATTATTTTGAAGAAGACTCAGATATGGAAGGAGAAGTCAATATTGAAGCTGAGCTTGAGTGTACTTTGGATGAACTGAGAAAATATAAACAAAGGTGTAAACAACTAAAGGATATCATGCTAGAGAAAAGGAGGAAACAAGGTTCAAAGAAGAATGAACTTGAGAAAATCATAGTTGACTTTAGATTCCAAGTCCAACTGGATCAAGAGAGATTGTAATCTTTGGAACAATATCTTAATAAGGAGCAACAAAAGGTTGAATAGCTCAAACAACAACAACTAGAAAGTGAGGAAGAAAATAAGACCTTAAAAAGTCAACTAATGTCCTCACAAGAGGAGCTACACAGTTCAAGACAACAAGCAGCATTTAGCATGGAAGAAGCTAAGAATTTAAAACAAGAAGTTGTTGGACTCAAGGATCAACTGAATACTGTTGAAAAATTCAAGAAAGGAACTGAAGCCCTTGATAAAATTATCAGTCTACAAAGATTTCCCTCGAACAAATCTGGCCTTGGATATGACAAGGTACACATGGTTAAAGGATCAAGTCCTATTACTTAGATTGATGTAGAAGATGACAAGTGTTGTGATGATACCTTCAAAGAAACAACTATGCAGCAAAAGGATGACAAGAATGCAAACTCCTATGCTCAAGAATCTGCTCATCCTCCCAAGAAGAGTAACCTCAAAAGAAATAGTAATCACAAGCAAGAAGACCAAAAAACTTCCAAGTACAAAATTGCATCCTATGACTATTGTTTTTATTATGGTCACAAGTCTGTTGACTGTAGAACCAAGAGATGTTGGTTGGTAAGACAAGAAAAGACGTGCAGTTCAAGTGAAATGAAAGATCCTAACAACAAGACTGGGCTTGTGTATGTGAAGAAAGAAAGTATTATTCCCCCTACTTTAAATACTAACAAAAAGGAGTTGAAAAATAAATTCATTTTCAGAAGATCTTCACAAATGTTTAGGGGTTATTGTTATTCATGTAATAATTATGGACATAAAGTATCAGATTGTCAAGCATATGGAAAACATAACAAAATTAGGAGAAATCATAATCCTTGTGGCCCTTTGCCAAATTATCTAATTGAATGCTATAATTGTCATAATTATGGTCATATTGTCAGAATATGCACAGCGAGACCTCCTAGACCAGGATACACAAAGGTATGGAGAATAAATTATGAAGTACAAAACATGAATAATGATGAAGATCCTACCCTTGAAATTGATGGAGTGTCAAAAGAAGAGAAACATGTAGAAAAAAAAAAAAAAATGAGAAACTTGCAAATAAAGTGGATCAAGGTCAAGAAAGAAAAGAGAGTAAGGAATTTACTTGTGGAATGGAAAAATCCCTGGAAGAATGCCAAGAGATGGAGAAACCCTTACAGTGCAAGAAGCCATGAAGCATGGAGATTGTTTTTCTACAGATTTGTTAAGCAACCAAAAATAACAATGACCCTCGATAAATGTAGATTTGATGTGGATGACTTTGAAGCTATTGTATAATATTTTCAAAGGGAATATACCATTCCAAGAAGATTCTTGCTATATTGATATTTTTCTGTGGTGATATTTTTGGAGAAGTAGATTATAAAAGGGAAGGTGGCCAATTCTATGATTGAGAGTTTATTGACCACTCAAAATATAAGTCAGATCAAGCCTACCATATGCCTTGTCCAAGAGGGCACTATGTTAGCAGCCACAAGTTCAAAGAACTCTGTTTAGTCTCAGATGCCTCGTTCTAACTTTAATTGTAGTTGGGAATGCCCAAGCTTATGTACTTCAACAAATGGCTATTCTGCAGGAGAATATTGAGGAGCTTCGGTCCAAAAGTGAATACATAATATTATAATTGATAAAGTACAGTTTCAGCCTTGATGCTGACTTGATGATCCAAATTGAAGAGGTAGATTGAAAGAACTATTTGCATGAGGCATTAAAGAATTCTTGAAAAAACCCATGAGGCAAAGCATAAACAGATTTGTGAAGCCAATATGAGCATAAATTAGTGAGGCATTTGACAAAGGCATAGATACCTTCATGATTAGATTTGATTGTAGCCCAAGGAAAATTTATGTTTGAGGGCATGGACAGTCATTGTAGCAGCATAGAAGATAGTGCATGATATCAAGGGGAGATTGAAGTCTAAAAGAGCGGGGCTTGAACCTTGGAGGTCAACTGTTGATGTAATGAAACTCTGATTAAACCATGATCAAATCAAGTTCAGTGAAAGAAATGAAGAAGGATAAAACATTGAGAATTTCATCTCCATAATCTTGAAAATCTAAAATTCTAAAAGATGACTTACATTAGAAATCAAATCTACTAATGTCTCATTACTTGGTTAATGAATCCCTGTTTTTGTTTTCAAAACAATTGGTATTAGCTACTACAATTGGTTTCAGAGAAAGTACATAGTTAGGGGGAGCTGATTACATATTTCTCCACTTATGTTAAAAGAGAAAGGAGACAGTGATAAAAATCAGGGGGAGTAATTCAACCCTTTTCCCTTGATGTCAAAGGGGGAGAAATGAAAATAGTATTGCCATCAATGCCAAAGGGGGAGTTTGTTGGCAATGTGACATTACAGGTTGGCATTGATGGCAAATAGATGAGAGACATTGCCTATGATGTCATGTATGTCTATGTTGACAGAGCCATGGATGAGGTAGTATGATGACAAAGCAGAAGGTTTGCATTAATGGCATTGGAATTGATAAAGGCAAGCCACAAATGCTGCTAAATGTGGTGAGAATCATAAATTAATCAATTGTGGCTGCAATTGTTTATGGTCTGGACAAAAAGGCTACCTCCGTTGGTGAAAAAAATGTTTTTGATTTTTTATCTAAAGGGAAGAACATTTGATGCTTCTTTATTAACTATTGAAGAGGGTATCTTTGATGTTAAAGCCACAGCAGGAGATACCCATTTGGGTAGTGATTATTTAGGAGGCTCAGAAACAACTTGTGAAAAGGAAAAGAGAACGTTGTATTCAACTACTCAAATTACCATTGAGATCGATTCTTTGTATGAAGATATTGATTTTTACTCCACCATTACCAGGGCCAGATTTGAGGAGCTCAACATGGATTTGTTTAAGAAATACATGGAGCATGTTGAGAACTGTTTAAGAGATGCCAAGATGATGATAAAGAACATTTCGTATTCGGGATGGCAGAGGAATTGATATTTCCATTAAGGATGAATCTGAATTGAAGGAAGGCAGGAAGACGCCCATGAATTTCTAAGATATGTGATTGGAGCCTGCAACGACGTGTGTAATATGCATTGATATATACAACTATTTACAATATGTGAACACCGAAATATCGATATGATTTCTCACACCAATCCTATGAGAGATACAAAGATGTTGGTGTTTGTATGGAATATGGAATGGATTATGCAATTTTTTTGTTTTCTATGGCGATTGGGGCCTTCGACTATACATGGACGAGTTTGACAGCAAAAGGAGGGAAGCCAATATCAGATTGTATTCCATCAGTAAGAATATGTCACAGCTGAAGAATGGAGTACCCACATCAATACAATACTAGAATCCTTCTCTCTCTTCAACTCCTCGCTCTTATCTTCCATATAGACAACCGACACATCTGAACATACATAGGTAGAACAATCCCACGCAGATGAAAGTAAACATACCTCTTCTCTTCCATATAGAAAAACTGGAGCATATGAACATACACAAGTAGAACAATCCCACGCGAATGAAAGTGAACGTCCCTCTTCTCTTCCATATAGAAAAATCAACGCATTGGGTTGGCTCTGGCGAAGGTCTTGAAGAAGGCCGCCATTGTTTCAACAAGTGGGGATTTCGAAGAGTTGAAGATATCAGAATATTAGCTTTAAACAATGCTTGGTACTGGATAAATTCCGATGATTCATTGATAGTTCATTTAGCCCTTCAATTTTAATTTCATCTAAGGATCGACCCATTATCTTGGAGAAGACTGTTGACAGACGTAATGTGTCAACATGATGAGAAGGTTGAACTGATGGAGATTGAGATAGGCAAGGTGAATTATGGGTTCAATGAAGTCGTCTGGGAGTGCCAAATGACCGCAAACTTGACTACTGGCACCTTGACCAATGACGTTCAAGATAGACTCAAGGCAGCGAAGGACACACTTGCCTTAGTCACACAAAGGTTGAAGGACCAATATGACACCATCACATTGTTAAAATGAGCTTTGGTCAATGGATAGAGCATTGTTGTCATGTCAATGATGGTCAAGATAAGGGAACCCAAGACGGTACCCGCAATACTAAGTTGCTTGGAAACTTATATTGGGGCATTGAGCAGCACTTGGAGCAGTTGAATGAAAGTTCGGACGAATCCAAGGTGGACGTTGCATCAATGTTCTTGAGGAAATGAAGGCATCCTTGAAGGCACAGTTTGCTCTGGGAAACCAAGCATGGATCACAAAAAATCAATTGTTGGCTCTCAAGCACATTGGTAAGATCCAAGCCTACATCAATAAGTTCATAGAGCTCATGTTGGAGATTAAAGACATTTTGGACTTTTCCACTTCATGAATGATCTGCAACCATGGGCATAGAGTGAGTTGCAACGACAGAACGTCTAGACTCTTGCGGTAGCCATCACCGCAGCGGACAAACTGTTGGACTTTAGGGGTGAACCCAAGACATATCCTATTAACAATGAGGATGCCCAAGGTGAGAAGCAACATCAAGGGAGGGGGAAGAATAAGGGCAAAGGAAATACAAAGATGTCCAAGGAACACTATGCAAAGAATTGTCCCTTGAAATAGAAGTTGAATTCTTTGGAGAAGGTAGACAACCCATATGTTGGGGTCTTGGATATCTTGAACATTGTCATGGAGGGTGAATCCACAGAAAGCAAAAATAAATATGAGAGAAAACTTTTCTATGTGCAATTCAAACTCAACGGGAAGTCAATAACATCTATGGTGGACATTGGGGTGACTCATAACTTCTTGAGCGAGGACATGGTGTAGAGGCTTGGACTACAGCCTGAACCAATGAACGTGTAGAGAAGGTCATTGGTGTAGCCAAGGATATCTCGTTGAATCTTGGTGACTGGTGCAAAAGGACAAGTTTCCCATTGTTCATAGGACGATTTTGAAGTTGTGTTGGGATAGGAGTTCATGAGGAAGGAAAAGGCAACACCTAATCCTCACATGAACATTTTGGCCATTTTCTAAGGGCATACTCCATGTTTTATTCCTACCATAAGAAAGAAGGAAGGGGATGCATGGATGTCCTCCTTGCATATGGTTGTTGTGGATAGCTAGAGCAGACAGCCTTGTGGGGGAAAACTTGGACAATGTGGGGTGATGGTTGGATAGCCTAACACAAAGAATGAAAGGAGACTTGTGTTGATGGAATCGAGGCTTGTTAATGTTGAAGACATAGTTGGAGATCCGGCTAAGATAGTGGATGTCTTGGCTAATTTTTGTTTGAAGGTTGATGAATCACAACGAAGATCATAGAAAGTCAAGGAGATGAGGATGTTGGATAAGTTCATTGAATAGGAGCAGAGACCACCCGTGGACCAAGAGGACATGAGGGAGATGCAACATCCTTGGTGGAAGAGAACCGAGGAAGAGGTTGATTCCTCCTCTAGTGAACTTGGACATGGTGAATGGTTGTATGACCCTAATTTAAAATGACTCATTAAGGAGTACGAAGGAGTATTCGGTTCAAGTGTATCAATGCTTGTGTACATAATGCAAAAGTATGGTGACTCTCCACCGATCGCATTGGGACAGATTGGAGATGAGGGAGATGGCCCAGCTAGCCATCCCCCTTCACCTTCAAACTAGACTGTAGCACGTTGGCTCATTGTCTTGGTGGTAGGCAATGAGGCCTATGGGGCTCCTTGAGGAGGTGACTTGGTGAATTTTGTTGGGAACATAGTTGGGTGACTTGACAGATTGTAGGAAGTGAGGAGTTGTAAATGTAACAAGTTTGCGGACAAAAAAGGGTGTTTGAACGTGAAGATGTGAGTTATTGAGACACAAACACAATGATTAGACTAGCTACCCAATCAACCAAAGTCATGAGGGGATCCAATGCACGGAAGCATGAGTAGACAAACCGAATTATGGAAGCAACAGTAAATCAATGAGGCGTGACACTTTGTAGACTCATGTAACTTCCTAAGGGGATTTTTCCTTGACAATAGCAATGGAGGAGACAGTGGTTGTTGAGAGGTGATGAGATCCGGAGATGCGACAGAACTCGATGGAGATCAACAGATGTTGCCAAGGACGACAACAACTTGGAGTGGGGGAGGATGTAAGGTCTTATGTGACACCCATCGAGTGTGTGCACTACTTGGGAAAACTTGGGGACGAGTCAAGAAAGAGAACACAAGGGGCATGCAATCGGTTGGGTGAATGAAGAAATGTGGATGTGAGCAAAGGAACCTTGGGTGTACGATGGTGATGTGTGGCACCAAGGGGGCATACCCCTTATGTGCCTTACGATGATTGATGGAGACTCAGGTTGCATTTGGGAAAGGATGGAATGAATTGGGTGCATTCCAAAGGAGTGGACTCGCATGCCCTTAGCAATATGAGTGCATTAGAGAGGTTGGACAACCCCATCAGCACACCCACGGAGAGTCTCATTGATCAGCAAAAGGAAATGCATAAGGCAAGGGGGGCATGCCCAAGAATGGGGCACGTCGATCCAAGAGACATGACGATTGATGGGCACACTAGTTCGTTTGGGCGCACTGGATCCGGGAAGGGATGTGACAATTCATTTGGGCATGGTGGTTCACGAAGGGGCGCAACACACCCAAATCACGCGACGATTTGTGATGATGACCTTTGGAGTCCATATAAGAGCACAAGGGTGCACTACCAAGGAATGAAGATTTGAGGAAGAGCATGAAGGAATAGAGAGAAAGTCTAAGACAAAGTTCTAAGGTAAGGCAAAACTAGGTTAGAGTTGCAAAGATGGAAGACAAGTAGCCAAGTGTGGGACACACTAGGAGAGTTTGGGGAAGTCTGAAAAGAAATTTTGTTGGAGGCATGTGTGAAGCAAAACCAAAGACTATGTTAACTCGGTAAAGTCTACAGCAGAGAAGGGACAACAAATATGCGATAGGGTGCATGAATGGGGTGCACCGCAAGAGGTTGTGAAGGTGGTTACGACAGAGAGTATTGGTGTGATGAATCTGTGTATGAGTGTCTTTGTGAGGTGAGGCGAGTCATGTGACTCTACCCAAGTTGTAAATTGAGTTGGTCGTGCTCATATTGTAATTGTTTTGCAATAACAAGACTTAGTCAGGTGTTAGGTATGGTTTGTGTCACCCACACTATTTCTATGTATGTCTCTTGTTTGTTTCACAATTGTTCTCTTGATTTCTCATGTTCTTGGATGTATGCTTAAATGACTAAGTGTTAAGCAGTTAACAAGATTGTCTAAAGTATACAAGTGAGTTTCACAAAGTTGGAGTGTGACTCCTCAGTAGCCCAGAACAGAGTATGGGTATGCTCTAGGTGAAGAGGCATAGTTTGGATGAAGTATTATTGGTGTTACCAAGAAGCCAAGTAAGAATCATCGCAGTGTCGCATGCCCTCGGGAGGTGAATGATCACAAGATCTGAACAGATGTCCCATGGGGTCATGATAAATACCATGATACAAAATCTTCGCTCTCGCCACTTAACATATTTGAAAATGGAGTTCATACCACCTTCAAAAATGAAATCACTCACTTATCAATGTGGTATTAAATACACCAAACATATGTAAGAGTTAGACCTCTTCCAAATGTTGATGTTTCAAATCTGGACTTTTACACCATATTAATAATTTAATATCTACGCCCGCAGGGGTGTAGACCGATTGGCAAGTGTCGTGTAAATGGAAGGAAAATTGTAAAAAAGGAGGTCTCAAGTTCGATTCTCACCCCGATTTACTTGTGCTCCATTCTTGTGGGTTGTGTGGAGCACATGGGGTTATAGTGGTAGCCGACGGGGATCGACCCTGTGTCATGCGAGTACGAGAATCGTGTGTTCTCGATTCCCCCAGTATAAAATAATAATAATAATAATTTAATATCTACACAATTAAAGATTAAAGTTTTTTTATCAAAAAATAATATGTTTATACAATCAAAGTTACGTAATTGTGCATGTACAACAACGAATATAAGTCATTTATTTTAATATTTGTTTTAAATATTATAAAGAAGTTTGATATAAATGTTATAATTATATTTATTTATTTTTAGGTAAGAGGTTAAATTGTTATAGGGTAGTATTCAATTTATGTAAGTTAAATGTTTTAAAAATCATATGATTGGACTAAAGGTAGCCTCAATAATGACCACAAGGATACTTGTTTTTTAATTGGTTAGGAACTTATGTCTCTTGGACATAAGGAAACAAGCTAACCACCCAAGACCCACTCTGGCAAGGGTGAAAGCATGCCCCCATACCAACCACCGATGGATCATTAGGTAGCATGGTTTTCCTTAAATATTGGTGATGAGTTAGCTCACAATTATTGATCATGACTAGTGATAGTTCTCCTCGCTACCAATTGACAATCGAGTTATGATAGATTTTGCCACCGTATTTCTTAAACTTTCTGTAAGTAAAATCTGTGAAGGTTTATGAAACATCCAGCGTCTTATCCCTTGAGTTCAAAAATTTAATATCCCTCATAACCTGCAAACATCGATAATCCATAGGCAACCCAAAATTCATAAAAAAATATATCCCTCTTAGACCTATAGTAAGTGTTATAGGATCACCCACTTATGCCCTAGCTCATTTTCTTTCTAAAAAAACTTCGATCATTTATTGGAAATTCTCCCTCATTTATTAAATATCCTTCTACTTTTATTCAAAAAACGCATCCTCTGAACCTTGATGAACATGACATCATGGTCAGTTCTAATGTTTTTTTCTTATTCACCAAAATCCCTATTCCTGAAGCACTTAAACTTATTTCCAATATGGTTAACCCTAAAACCCTTAAGACTTTAGAATTGGACAAATTTCATCTAAAATGCAAATGTTCATTTTGATTTGTTGACAATACCGTTGTCATCTAACCTCACGGGATTTCTTCCTTGAACTCTTTATTTGACCATCTTAACAACATTTCCCTCCACATCCAATTTATGATGAAACCCAAACCAAAAACTCTCTTCCATTTCTAAATAGTATCGTCTCTCATCAACTTGATGGAACCCTTACCCACCAAGTCTATAGGAAAAATACTCACACCAACATATACCTGCATGCCCATTCTCACCATCACCCAACCCAAAAAAAAATCATTCTGAAAACTTTGGTAACTTGAGTCATTCAAATATCAGCTTCCCAATTCCCAAAGAAAGAAAAAACCCACCTTACTAAGGCCCTTTTGGCCAATTGTAACGTCCCCTCTATTACGACAACGAACAGCGAGGTACAAAATGTAATTTTTTTTAACGCATAAGGAAAATAATGTCAACACATAGTTCATAGTCGTTATGACATAATAACAACATACATCATCGTAACTGAAATGACACATAAGCATTGCATTAACATATATAACAACAACACATGTTCAATGCATAATCATAAATAACAATGACACAGTTCAACACTTCACAATCATCCGAAGCAAAATATAATTTAGATCAACAAGACAACATCAAATAACTACCCGCCTAACCTATCATGCATGGTTAGGACCTCCAGGACACATAAGCAACGCTCAATCCCAGGATTCATCTGATTGATTTTGACCACTTAAGGTCTCAGGGCTGGTGATTGTTCTGAGGAACAAGGAGATGCCTAAATCCCACTAACACAATCAAGTTGAAAACCAACTAGCTCAATCAATCAACATCATTATTGTTCATGGCATAAGAGAATTTAATTACTAAATCAATAATATAACAACATCAGTTAAGGCGCAATTTTAATCAACTTTACTTTATTTTCATGGTGCAAAAGAAAACATCTATCTTATTTCAAGGCGTGCGATTAATCAATTACTGAATTAAACAATAAATTAACATTATTTTCAAGGTGTGTGCGTGATCTAATTATTGAATTAAACATAAATAACATAATTTAATGCACGCAAATAAGATAGTCACATAGGAAATCATACATCAACATTATTACAATTCGCGTGAGTAATCTGAAATCTTAATCATTTATGCATCATCATTATTCAATAGCGCAAGACAATCTAGTTACTTAATCCTTCATGCATCAAAATTTAAAGGTGCAATTGTAATATTGGTTCAGTCAATCATCCATTGACAATAACTTATAGTGCAAAAGTAATCTAGTTCCAAATCAACAATGCATCAATGATATTAACTAGTGAATTAGTATTCTAGTTATCAATCCATCATGCATCAATAATTTAAAGGCACAATTGTAATAGTGGTTAAATCAATCATACATCAATAATATTTGGATGGTGCAAGAGAATCAATTACTTAATCATCTTAAACAACATAGTGACACATGTACCAACTTCCCATCCAATTTAAGGGAGTCCAACTCTATTTAATCCATGAATAAGTACTCGATTATTATCTTATAAACCTAATTTAAATTAAGAAGAACCATTTATTAAGGCCATAATATAGGAACTCACTCCTAGCTTAAAATATCAATTAAAAATTTAAAAGAAGGACCCAACCATTTTTAAAATAGTTAAGAGAACTCAAGTGCCTTAATGGATAACCACATAGAAACTATTAATCAATGAGCTTTTCACAAGAAAACAAGGTTGCTTGATATCCTCTAAAGGAATTCCCAGGAATTAGGAAGGTCAACATAATAAGCGACAAGGAAGGTCCCAAGCTATCTCAATTATCCATTATAAGGATCTCTAAAGGTTTACCCATAACCAAGAGATATAATATCCTCCTAACTAAATTTACATGCCCCTATACAAGGATTTAATCGATGTCAATTATTTTGATCAAGTCTTAATAATAGCAACAACAAAAACAAAACAAGGTTGAGTTGAACCCTCCTTTTAGGCGCTGAAGTAAAATCTCATTAGGAAAAAAAAAGAAAGATCAAATGTCACAGAGATTCCTGAAAAAGGGTGAGTGGGAAAATGCAAACTGAACTTAAAATAACATTTTAACTATGACCTGGATCTACGGGAAATAGGCAACCAAGGGGCAAGCACGGGTGGTTCTACCTTTCTGTGCTTTAGAAGGAGGGACCTTAAGTCACGATCTGTTGTTGGGAAAGTGACGAATAGTAAGTCCTCAACGCTCAAGAAAATGTAATGGGGACGGTGAGAGTGTTGAAAGGCATTCTCTCTGTATATTTTTCCACCAATCTCACTCTATCTTTGCACTCGGCGCTATCTTGTAACACACACTATTTATGTTGCTTCTTCCTTCAAAAACTAAGTGTATGACTACCTCCTCGGACGTGATAAACATGAAGAAACTGTGTTAGGGTCCTAACCCGCACATAGGTAGATCAATATATTCGGATGTAATAAAGGTCAATATTAATAAGGCCTTTCAATAAAATAGAATAAGGCGGATGTAAGAAGACCTAATAGAAGCTTCCTCTTCTAGAAGGATCTTCCTCTAGATGCTTCTCTTGATAGACATATTTAGTATAAATAAGGATCGAGGGTATGAAAACCCTAGCTTGGAGATTATTGTAACAGAGCGCTACTCGATTGGATGTTGCCCCCTTGAAGAGGCCTGTGAACATTGCTTTCTCAATCAAAGTGTTATTTCTGTTGTTGTTCTTATATCATTTATGTGCTATTGTGGAGATTATGCTAGATATATTACTATTATTCTGCCATTTCTAGCATTTTATTTATGTTCTGCATATTTATTATATCTGGTATCTTGCAAGTGGTATCAGAGCACTTTCCTTGGCATAAATTGTGGGAAAAAAAATTTCAGGGTAGAGATGTATTCCAGCGTCTTTAAGCCACAGAGATCTATCGTTACTCGCATAAACCCGCGGTTGAAGGATTCATACACGTAGGAAATATAGTGGTTCTTAAGCGCACATCTGTTGGCCACCCTTGTAACCATTGTTGGTACCCCTTCGAGTGGTAGCGCATTAGACAGCACCTATGTACGGATCGGCCTAGATTTCCTGAAGCCCTCTTTAGATAAACCTATCGGCCGTCGGACTGCTATAGTGTCACCAAGAACAACACTCAAGAAGATACTCTCTAGTACCTGGGTAGTCGAGTAGTACGGCTAAGGGTACGGTCTATCCTCCTTAGTTAGTGCCCTGAAATATTGGGCCGAGTACTACTGTTGGACCCCGCACGTATATCAGAGAGCTATAGCACAAGGAAAACCCTTGTCTGTAGAACCCTTGAATACCTAACCCTTGGGGGACATAAACATAAACAAATTAAAATAGACCAGATCTATTGTAGCGCAACTGTGTTCGGGTTGCCAAGTAAATACACAGTTCTTTCTGGTTAAGAATTTGGGGATTTCATCACCGTGGTATTCTTCAGACCGAAGTATAACTCCACAGTTGTAAAAAAAAAAAAAAAATTCAAGAAATTTTTTTACCATTATTTGAGACCTATTCCATTGGATTCATCTCTCCACCCTCATCACATTCATCCACATCATTTTTTGGAAAAAAAAATTACCCCGTCCGCCCCTTTTCAGTTCACCCATCCTCATGGCCCATACCCGTAGACAAGATCTAGAAACTCGCTTCAACACCTTGCAATCTAGTTTCCTCAAGACCCAAAAAGAAGTGAAATAACTCAATGCTACTGTTGCCTCCATCGATTCATCCATCAATGCAACCATAAATACAACCATGCAGTCCTCAATGGAGGAAGTCAAACAAGAGCTGACCACCCAGCTTGAATCTGTCTTTGCATCCCTCTGCACCAAACTAAAGATCCCTACAGATGACCATTTCTCTGAAGCCCCTCCAAAGACCGAAGGCGAACATTCCTCCCATTCCCATACCTTTCAGCACCAACACTTTCAACGTGACATACGCCTTTCGTGGGTGGATGTGACCAAATTTGATGGCTCGGACCCCACTGGTTGGGTAACCCAAATGGAACATTATTTCTCTTTATACAGCATCAAAGATGACTTGGCCAAACTCCGGTATGGTGTTCTCCATCTAGATCAAGAACGTTGGCAATGGTGGCAATGGAGAAAAAATTCCGGTCAAGGGTATATTGCTTGGACCCAATTTGTGACTGAGATTTATGAACGCTTTGACACAGAAACCAACCATATAGGTCATTTGAAAAAGTTGAAACAATCTGGAATAGTAGAAGACTTCATAGCTTCCTTTGAGCGCCTGGACTTTCGAATAGAGGATATGATTGATGCTTTCTTTCGAGAGTGTTTTATCAGTGGCCTCAAGGAGGAGATTCGGGCCCATGTCCTCATGGTTCGACCCTCGACTTGGGTGGAGGCTACTAAAAGAGATAAAGAAGCACAACAGGTTGTATCATCTCAAAACCGAAAAACATCCTTTATCCCTCGCCCTAAACCCATCACTCCCACTACTCCCTTTGCCCCATTAAAGATCCAAAAATTGACCAGAGCTGAAATGGCTAAATGCTAACTCAAAGGCCGTTGCTATAATTGTGATGAAAAATATTTCCCGGGCCACAAGTGTAAGGAACCAAATCTTTTTATGGCCATCTCTGAGGATATTTTGGAAGAGGATATTGAAACTCCCCTTGTGTCTAAGTCACCTGAAATCACTGACATAACCCTTCCCTCAAACCCTCCCGAAGTAGAACCCGTCATTTCCCTCAATGCTCTCACTGGATTTTCCGCTCCCCAAACCCTTAAGTTAATCGGTTACATCAAGCATAGGAAGGTCATCATTCTGGTTGATAGTGGAAGCACCCATAATTTTATTCATCACCGCATTGCCCAAGAAACTCATTGCTACATCCATGTTGTCAACAATTTCCAAATCATGATTGCTAATGGTGGTTCCATGAAATGTGGAGGGCACTATGAAAATGTGCGTCTCCAAATCGGTGACTACCACCCAAAATCCCATATGTTTTTTATCAACATGGGTGGTTGTGACATTGTGTTGGGTGCCAAGTGGCTAAGAACTTTGGGTCCTATTCTCATGGATTTTAAGGCATTAACCATGCAATTCGACCAGGAAGGCCACCAATATAAATTCCAAGGCATCATTGTTGGTTCACCTGAGGTCAATAGTTCCCATCACATGGAAAAGCTGCTCAAAAAAGGTCATTCTGGTGTCATTTCCCAAATCCATGCCATCCAAGCAACAGAGACACCCCCGGTGTCGCATGACCTCCAAGCTCTCCTTTATAAACATCAAATGGTATTTTCCACTCCCCAAGGACTCCCTCCTTCATGTGGTGTTCATGATCATTCCATTCCCCTTGTACCCGGAAGTCTTCCTCCCAATATTCATCCATATCGCCACCCCTTTTCACAAAAAAATGAAATTGAGAAACTGGTCCAAGAACTCCTTAATGCAGGCGTTATCTGCCCTAGTACAAGCCCTTACTCTTCTCCTGTAGTCATGGTCTTGAAGAAGGAAGGTTCTTGGAGAATGTGTCCTGACTTCCGTGCCCTCAACAAACTGACCATTAAAGACAAATTTCCCATTCATGTCATTGATGACCTCCTGGATGAATTGAGTGGTGCCCAATTCTTTACTAAACTTGATCTTTACTCGGACTATCACCAGATACGTATGAAAGAGGTAGACATTCCCAAGATGGCCTTTCGCATTCATGAGGGCCACTATGAGTTTTTGTTCATGCCCTTTGTCTTGTGTAATGCCCCCTCCACCTTCCAAAGCGTCATGAATCATGTCTTTCGTCCCTTTCTCTGTCATTTTGTCTTATTTTTCGTTGATGATATCCTCATCTATAGAAAAACTTGGACAGACCATCTTACTCATGTGGATCAAGTTCTCCATCTCCTCTCCCAGCACCAACTTTTCCTAAAACAATCTAAATGTGCTTTTGGTGCCTCAGAAGTAGAATACATGGGTCATATGGTTGGCAAGGATGGAGTCAGGGTGGATCTGAAAAAGATTGAAGCTATGCAAGACTGGCAGCACCCAAAGACTCTCAAAATCTTGCGTGGATTTTTGGGCTTAACAGGGTATTATCGCAAGTTTGTTAAGAACTACAGAAATATTGCAGCACGTCTCACTGCTCTCCTAAAAAAGAACTCTTTTACTTGGACTCCAGCCACTGCTCAAGATTTTCAAACCTTGAAGACGGTCATGTGCACCACTCCGGTTCTGGCCCTTCCTGATTTCACAAAGACCTTTTTGTTGGAATGTGATGCCTCAGGGAAAGGAATCAGCGTTGTCCTTATGCAAGAGGGTTGACCTTTGGCCTTCACCAGCAAGCAATTGTCTGAAAGGAATCTAGGCAAACCCATTTATGAAAAGGAAATGTTGGCTATTCTGCATGTCGTTGATCTGTGGCGCCCTTATCTCTTGGGGCAACGCTTCCAAATTAAGACCGACCATCAAAGCCTCAAGTACTTTCTAGAACAACACATTTACTCTCAGGAGCAACAAAAATGGGTGACTAAGCTCTTTGGTTATGATTATGAGATCATTTACAAGAAGAGCAAAGACAATGTAGTGGCAGATGCACTATCCTAAAAATATGAAAAAGAAGGATCCCTTTTTTCCCTTTCCTTCATTGTACCCGATTGGCTCCAAGTTGTGCGCCAGGAATGGCTTCAAGATCCCAAAAGTTCGCATCTGATCCAGCAATTGCAGACCAAGGCTTTGGCTCCCCCAGGATACTCTTGGCTCGAGGATGAGCTTCGATACAAAGGTCGTTTGTATTTAAGTAAACAATCAAAGCTTAAATCCACGGTACTTTCTGAGCTTCATGCTACACCCATAGCGGGGCACTCAGGGTTCACCAAAACATATGACAGGGTCAAACGTTCTTTTTTCTGGGATGGTATGAAACAGGACATTCGTAATTTTGTCGTTGAATGTGAGTTGTGTCAATGCAACAAGGGAGAAACAGTCAAATCTCCGGGCACACTACAACCGCTTCTGATTCCACCTGCTATTTGGAAGGATATCTCTATGGACTTTATTACCAGCTTACCCAAATCAGGGAATAAATCAGTCATAATGGTGGTTGTGGATCGCCTTTCCAAGTATTCTCATTTTTGCGCTCTTCAACACCCATTTACTACATCCACGGTGGCTCAACTTTTCATGGACCAGGTCTTCAATCTTCATTGACAAGAATTGTTTAAGCTACAGGGCACCCAATTGCATCTCAGCACAACTTATCATCCCCAAACTGATGGTCAAACAAAAGTTGTCAACAAGTGTTTGGAAACATATATGAGGTGTTTTGCCTCTAAAAAACAACATCAATGGGCTCAATGGCTACCCCTAGCCGAATGGTGGTACAACACTTCCTACCATATAGCTAATCGCATGACTCCTTTTGAAGCAGTATATGGATAGAAGCCACCTTCAGTTCTCTCATACTTACTGGGTACCTTGAAGGTCCAAGTGGTTGACCAAACACTTACAGTTCGAGAGGATATTCTTCATACCCTTAAAGAGAACTTGGTCATGGCACAAAATCGCTTGAAGTAACAAACAGATCAAGGTCGCTCTGAACATCAATTTGCAGAAGGGGATCAGGTGTTTCTGCGACTGCAACCATACAAGCAAACTTCCCTCAAGGCCGAGCATTGTCAGAAGCTAGTGCCCAAATTTTATGGTCCTTATACAGTTCTCAAGCATGTGGGACAAGTCGCATATCAGTTAGCTCTACCCAGTCAGTCGAAGCTACATCTAGTTTTTCATGTTTCATGCTTAAAGAAGGTGATTGGAACTAGGTGCCAAATTCAAACCAACCTTCCTGAGTTAGCTGAAGAAGGATCCATTTGGCTACAACCAGAAGTAGTTTTGGACCAGCGTGAGCATCGCCTCCATCAGAGAACCATCAAGGAAGTGCTAGTCCATTGGAAAGATACGACTCCAGCAGATGCCACTTGGGAACCAGCTACCATTCTATAGCAGTTTCCACATCTCAAGCCTTGAGGACAAGGTTGTTTTTAAGGGGCCGGACATGTTAGGGTCCTAACCCGCACATAGGTAGATCAATATATTCAGATTTAATAAAGGTCAATATTAATAAGGCCTTTCAATAAAATAGAATAAGGCGGATGTAAGAAGACCTAATAGAAGCTTCTGCTTCTGGAAGAATCTTCCTCTAGATGCTTCTCTTGATAGACATATTTAGTATAAATAAGGGTCGAGGGTATGAAAACTCTAGCTTGAAGATTATTGTAACAAAGCGTTGCTCGATTGGAGGTTTCCCCCTCGAAGAGGCCTGTGAACATTGCTTTCTGAATAAAAGTGTTATTTTTGTTGTTGTTCTTATATCATTTCTGTGTTATTGTGGAGAATATGTTGGATATATTACTGTTATTCTACCATTTCTAGCATTTTATTTATGTTCTGCATATTTATTATATCTGGTATCTTGCAAACTACACATAATTTGAACGTGCGACCTCGAATCTGAGAAACAGAGTTTCTCCACACCGAAACCAAAACTCAAAAGCGTTGGAATAGTCGCACCAAGGGAGGGAGAGGTTGCTACTACCACAACCCAATGGATACTAACACCCACAAAATTTGTCTTAGCAGAGGCAAACGCTACAGAAGTTATGGAGGTAGATCCAGAACGAGCAAGGGGTGGGACAATGGCTCTTGGATTTCGATCGAGGAAGGGGAAAAAGGAGGGTGCACAAGCATCCCGAAGTCTGTCAAGTAGCGCACAGACCTCCTAGAACTCCATCATGGATGATCAGGGAATCAAGGAAGGTTGCGCAAGGAGAGGCCACCTTGGCCAACCAAAATTAGTCAAGGAAAGAAGTAATACGAAGAGAAAAATCTAAAAAACAAACGTAGAGAATTACATGGTAGCACTCCAAGAAGAATTTCGTTGCGGAAAAAGACTTATTCGCTTCCCAGGAATAAATATGTGGTTGAAAATAACTTGTGTGCATTCTAATCATAATTTTGTTTGTATCAGGGAGATCTTGGGTTGCATGCGCATCCAACAACCCTAGATGAAGATAGAAAGGAGTTATGACACTGGAACTACCATCAAGGAAGAACTTATCACGCCGAGGGTTACCATCGAAGCCATTATTCTTCGCAGGGTTACCATCCTTGCATTCAACAACATATAATAAAGGTTTATCTAGTCTTGGGCTCAAGTTATTAACATATAAATTTCAACTCTATGTAAAACCCATAAGTATCCTAAAACAACTATAATAACCGCCATTTATATTGGCGGAAGGAAGATTTTGTGTAGAAAAACAATCATTGCAAGTTTTATACATAACATACATCGTTCAATTAATTCTACTACAATCTCTATGCAAAAATAGAAGAAAATACCATAACCAGCTAAGATAGACTTGAAGGAGATCCTTGGCGGCTGGCGTTCCCTTCCTTCTTCCACTTGTTAATTGTTGAGACTTCATTGGTACCTCCCAGCCAACGCTAGGGGTACTTTTCTTCCCCCTTATCCCATGCAGACACACAACCATAAATCCTCTAGCTCCCAGCTCACCTCACAAGGTAGAGCCACCACTCTCTCTCTCAAGCTGGGTATCCCAACTCTCACAAGTAAAACCAATCCAGAAATTTATGCAGCATAACTTTACTTGTAACCCGTGTGATCCCCTTTCCCTTCTACCCATTTGCTTTATAGGAGTTTCCTTAATGACCCATTCACTTACACATTTAATTCAGTTTTTAAATAATTAATTAAGAAATATTTCCCCCATACACTTATCACCCTCTCCATAAGTTGTACAAGAAATTCCATAATTTATTTTAATTACAATTCAATTTCTCTCACCCATCCTAAAAGCGCTCCTAAAATCATTCCTAGTTGTCTCTTTATTCCTCTTTTTTCCAATTAATGAGTGACACCTTACTAATTCTGAGCTGGGTTAAAATAGGAGTCTTCTCCTAGTTAAACTAATATAGTCTTAGATTTTCATTTGGGGATTCACAATTAATTAAAGCCAACAATTCTTAGATTTTCATTTGGGGATTCGCAATTAATTAATTCAATCCTTAATCCATTAATTAATTAAATCTAGCCATGCTTAAATATTTTACAAGGTTTAATTATTCACTCAAGATTTTTTTAGGCCACCTAGATTCATTGACTCAGTTTTAAATTCTGCGACGTTCCCTTCGAGACACACACCGTGCTCCAAGGGTGCCACTCGCCTTTGATTCAAATTTTTAATTACACGGCATGCCCTTCAAGACGCACTATGTGCTCCAAGGGTGCCACTCACCCTTGACTGGTTTTGGTAGTTGTCCAACCCTTGGAGTCAACACTCAATTCGGGTGACTTGTAAGAGACTAATGGCTTCTAAGGAATAAGGACCCATCCTTATTGTGTGCCCCTTAGAAATATTCGTGAGCGACTGTCTTAGTCTTCCCTCACGACATCGTGGATCTCTCAAACTAGGTAATCTTTAACCTACAATTTGAGCCATAGCGAGAGTGCTAGTATGTTGTGACAACAATGTTGCCACACCTCTCCCTCAATAATTGGTCTATGTGCATGGCCCCTTTACTCCTTATGTGAATCAAATTAGCAATAAATCATCATCCTGCATCCATCAACGAAACATTGTTAATGATCCATAAACAACATCATAATAAAATCAATCATATGTCACATATGCATAAATGAAATACCCAAACCAATACAATCCACTCCCTGACTCAATCCAGAGTCCAAGGAGGTCCATTGATTCCATCGACATCCTCAATCTGTCAAGTTTCCTACACACTCAAGGGAAACTCGTCAATAGCATTTGTCAATACATAGATATCAAACAACATAAATCATAATCCATCAACATCATCATAAGAATGCATAAGCAAAACAAATAATCATATACTATAACCGAATCACTTGCCTGCAAGTGTTCTCAAAGAATAAGTCAATATCATGTGCTCGCAAGAGCGGGATGTTACATACACCCCCTCCTTTTTTTAACATCCTCCCAAAATTGTACAGTATATAAAATGCAATAAATAAATCATTTGACAAGATCGGTATGTCTAAACTATCAAACAAATAGGGAAACTTTTGGCGCATATCATATGTGTCCTCCCAAGTAGTTGAGTGTGGACTATAATTGTCCCACTGGACCTTGACTTGATCGATTGTTCAACAATGTAGATGTCGAATTTGATGGTCCAGAATGCGGATTGGCTCTGTCGTGAGTTCACCCTCTTCCAACACCACAAGGAACTCATGTTAATCTCATGCTTAGGATCACTAACATAAAGTCGCAAACAGATACAAGAAAACATCGTGCAAACTCCTCAAAGAGTGAGGCATGGCTAGTCGATAGGCCATAGTATTTTCCTTTTCATAACTTCGAAATGCACAACAAACCTAGGAGATAATTTAGCACCCCTTCTAAACTTAATCAAACTCTTGTGCGGTTTCACCTGGAAGAAAACTCGGTCGCCAACTTCATAGTTGCGGTCAATGCGATGTCCATCAACATAACTATTCTGTAAATATTGCACTTCTTTAATACTTTGTCTTATGTTTGCAATTGTTCTTCCATTTCTTGGATCATTTCTAGTCCCACGAGGACCCTATCCTCAAGTTGATCCCAGGTCAATGGCGTCTGAAACAGTCTCTCGTAGAGAAACTCAAATGGTGCCATCTTAATGATACCTTAATAGATGTTGTTGCATGCAAATTATACCAGTGGCAAGAACTCTTCCCAACATTTCTTTTGGTCCAACGCATACAAATGCAATGGATCTTTCAAAATTTGGTTCGTTCTTTCTGCCTACCTGTCTGTATTAGGTTGATATGTTGTACTAAAGTTCAGTTGTGTTCCCAAAGCCTCTTGGGAACTAGTCCAAAATCATCCTGTAGCACTAATCCCCTATCGGATATGATTCTTTTTGGCACACCAACCAGTCTCACAATCTCACTAACAACATTTTTAGCTATGTCTGGTGCCTAATAGGTAATACGCATAGGACTAAAATGTGCACTCTTCATCAGAGTGTCAACTACCACGAAAATCAAGTTGTGTCACGGAAATCTAACAATGAATTCCATCGAAATGACCTCCTATTTTGATTTTGGAATAGCATGTGGTTGTAGTAATCATGACAGGTGTCTATGTTCAGCCTTCAATCACTGACATTCTAGACATCTCGCCACATAGTTGACTATGTCCACCTTCATTCCTTCTAGAAGAATAAGGGCTTAAGGTCTTCCCTCATCTTCGTGACTCCTGGATGAGCCATGTATATTGATCTGTGAGCTTCTCTTAAGATCAATTTTCTCAATTTGTCATTAGGTGGTACATAAATCCAGTCATTATACCTCATCAATCCATCGTTGTCCACTACATATCCTTCAAACTTGGTACCATCATGGTGTCTTGTCCAAAATTTCCTTAAGCTCTTTATACCAGTCATCATCAAATTGTATAGTTAGAATCCTTTCTCGAAGATTTGTCTAAAGAGGCATCACTGAGAATATGTGTGGTCTCTGACTCAATGCATATGCCACTATGTTCACCATTCATTTAATTTACTTAATATCAAATCGTATTTGCTAATTAATTATGACCAACGCTTTTACCACGCATTCAAGTCATTCTGCGTAAAAAGTGTTGCATTCCACAGTGATCTATTTTTTTTGTCTGAATTTTCATCCAATGAGATAGTGTCTTCACACTCTTCAGGCGTACACAATTTTCCATAACTCCAAATCATGCATCGCATAGTTCTCCTCATGATTTCTTAATTTCCTTGAGATGTAGGCGATCGCCCAACCATCTTGCATCAATACTCTGCCTAAACCTTCCTTGGATGTGTCTGTACATACCAAGAAATCCCTATCGATGTCAGGGACCTTCGGTATCGGCATTGTCGTCAACATCCCCTTGATCCTTTGAAATTATTCTGCGCACTTATTGGGCCATGCAAACTTCTTGTTTTTCTTCTGCAATTCCATGACCGGATTTTCTATCTTCAAAAAACCTTCGACAATTCATCCGTAATATCCTACTAAACCAAAAAAGTTGTGTACTTCAGGTACATTTTTCAGCGCAGGACATTCCATAATATCCTCTACCTTCATCGAGTCCACAATGATTCCCTTTCCAGATATAACATGCCCTAAGTAATGAATCCTCGAGAGAATTTCGACAGCTTCTCGTAAACACTGTAATACTAAGCGCAAATGTTCATCACATTCTTTCGTCGTCCAAAAATATATCAATATGTCGTCAATGAATACTTGAACAAATTTGTCGAAGTATTCATGGAACACCCCACTCATCAAGCTCATGAACATCCCCAGGGCATTTGTCATTTCAAACGATAAGATGAATACTCATAGTTTCTGAACATCGTCTTGAAAGCGATCTTAGGAATGTCTTCTTGTTTAATTTGTAACTGATGATAACCTGATCTCCAGACGATATTTGAAAACACTTTTTGTGCCTTTCATTGATCAACAAATCAGCTACTCTTGGAAACAAATACTAGATCTTGATTGTTTCCTTGTTCAATTGATGATAGTCAATACAGAGCCACCACAACCCATCCTTCTTTCTTATGAAAATAACAGGCACACCCCAAGGTGATACACTTGGACGTATAATTCCTAGGTCCAACAACTCCTTCAGTTGCATTTCAACTCCTGTAACTTAGGTGTCAACATCTGATAAGGAGTTCTTGCTATCGTCTCGGTTCCATGTTTCCAGTCGATTGTAACACCAATTCTCTTTCAGCGGAAACCTGGGAACTCTCTTGGACACATGTCATCACTCTCATACTACCAGAAGGTTTTCTAATCCTTCTTCCTCGCCCCTTTTTGTTTAGTGATAATATTTCATATATCTTGCATCCCTCACACATGTTCTTCTATATTTGTAGGGAAGAATGAACCTCAGGGACACTCCCTGGTTTCTTCCTACAAACACTCGTCTCTATACCTCATCATCGATCAAACTCAATCGTCTCGTCGTATAGTTGATTATTTCATCATGTGATTCCAACCAGTCCATACTGATCACAATGTCACAAGATCCGAAGATCGTGACATAAAGGTTTTCCTTTGTTACAAAATCTCCCAAGTTAACGTAAAAGTCCGTAACCCTTCCTCCAACCTTCTATTTGGCACCTGAAGCCCTTTTGATGTATTTAAACTCGTCATGTCGATTTCCTTTAACTTAATTCCTTTTCGCATTGTACTATAAATAAATCTCTATGTAGCACCGAGATCTATCAACATACTAAAAGTTTGGTCGACGATGGTACATGACGTCTCGAGCACAGTGGTCTAGTGCTCGGCCAGGTGGTTATTCAGCACGGCATGAATCCTATGGGCCTTGCCCAAATCTCCAACTGTAGTGTGTCATGTTGACCTTGCTGCTCTAGCCTTCTCAACCGAAGAGTCTCGTTGGTAAAGTGGTTCTCCACAAGTCTGGCACTCGGTCTTCGATCCAGTACTCCTGGTCCCCGAAATAGATGTTGTTGGCCTAAGCTGCAGCTATTGGCAGTGCAGCTACTGATGCGGTGGTCCTCTGTAGGGAGTTCCTCACTGAGGAGTCATTCATCGTGGTGTCATGAATGTAGATCCTCTCGACGTATCTTGATACCATGATGTGTGTTTTAATGGTGTCTGATGTTGTTGCGCACCTGACATCGTCTATCCAGTCGGTCTTGCAAGAGTCCTTCCCAATCCCAACTGTCAGCTTTTCCTTGGATAGGAGGTCCTTCTAGACTATATCGTTCAATGTTTGAGGCATTAGGATCCTCACCTTCACATGAATGTTGAGGTTAAGGAAAAACACAAGCTTGTTGACCATTAGCTTCTCGGTGTTCAGGTGTGGAGAATACCTAAGCAACTCCATGAATTGGGCCTCATACTCATGCACCATTTGACTATCCTGCCGTAAGGTGTTGAACTCATTAAGCTAGTGCTTGATGAATTCCTCCGATAAATACCTCTCCCAAGACTGCTCCTCGAACAATTCCCATGATATGTCTTCGACGACCATGTTTAGCTGACGTAGAAGCGTCTTCCACCATAGAAGATCATTTCCCTTCATTTTGAAGACCTCCATGCAGACCTTCATGTTGGAGGCGTAGTTGTAAAGTGCAAGCACATCATCATGTCCTCCAACCACGCCTCAGTGGTTGAGCCGTCTGTGGCACCCATGAAATCAGGAAACTTAACCTTCTCAAGTTCTATGTGAATGATACCACTGCCAGGTGGAGCGTATTGTGAACCCTCATTAGGCACAGGCACCCTGGCCTCATCTCTATCTAGTCAATTAATCAAGGCCTCTGACATCATCTGGAAGGACCTCATCCAACCAACCACATCCCCACTGCAACCTGCTTCTACCTAATGAATTGTTCTTCTCCCTAGGGGTTAGAACCCTCTGGCCTGGATGCTACTGGAGGCATCACACCTCTTCTCCTAGCACCATGTTGTCTACCTCCACAGTGTCCTCTAACCATGATTGTCGTAAGGAAAATTTTAAATTTTAATTGGTAAAAGTCATTAATAATCAAGTGTTTAATACAGTGGAAGACGTAATGATTCCCAAGTCAGAGGGTTGAACCTGCTCTTATACCATAAGTAATGTCCCCTCTATTATGACAAAGAACAATGAGGTACAAAAGGTAATTATTTTATTTTTTTAAACGCATAAGGAAAATAACGTCAACACATAGTTCATATTCGTTACGACATAATAACAGCATACATCATTGTAACTGAAATGACACATAAGCATTTCATTAACATAAATAAAAGAGACACATGTTCAACACATAAACATAAATAACAACGACACATGTGCAATGCATAAACATAAATAACATCGACACAGTTCAACACTTCACAATCATCCAAAGAAAAATATAATTAAGATCAACCAAACACTGAAATAACTACCCACCCAACCTATCCTGCATGGTTAGGACCTCTAGGACACATAAGCAATGCTCAAGCCCAGGATTCATCCAATTGATTTTGACCACTTAAGGTCTCAGGGTTGGCGATTGTTCTGAGGAACAAGGAGGTGTCTAAATCCCACTAACACAATCAAGTCGAAAACCAACTAGCTCAATCAATCAACATCATTATTGTTCATGGCACAAGAGAATTTAATTACTAAATCAATCATATAACAACATCAGTTACGGTGCAAGTGTAATCAACTTTACTTTATTTTCATGTCGCAAAAGCAGACATCTATCTTATTTAAAGGCGCGTGATTAATCAATTACTAAATTAAACCATAAATCAACATTATTTTCAATGTGCGTGCATGATCTAATTACTGAATTAAACATAAATCAACATCATTCAATGCGAGAAAATAAGCTAGTCACTTAGGAAATCATACATCAACATTATTACAATGAACACGAGTAATATAAAAGCTTAATCATTTATGCATCATCATTATCCCATAGTGCAGGACAATCTAGTTATTTAATCCTTCATGCATCAAAATTTAAAGGCACAATCGTAATAGTGGTTAAGCCAATCATCCATCAACAATAATTTATAGTGCAATAGTAATCTAGTTTCAAATCAACAATGCATCAACGATATTAATTGGAGAATTAGTAGTCTAGTTATCAATCCATCATGCATCAATAATTTAAAGGCGCAATTGTAATAGTGGTTAAATCAATCATACATCAACAATATTTGGATGGCGCAAGAGAATCAATTACTTAATCATCTTAAATAATATAGTGACTCATGTACCAACTTCCCATCCAATTTAAGGGAGTCCAACTCTATTTAATCCATGAATAAGTACCTGATTATTATCTTATAATCCTAATTTAAAAGAAAGACCCGACCATTTTTTAAATAGTTAAGAGAACTCAAGTGCCTTAATGCATAACCACATAACAACTATTAATCAATGAGATTTTCACAAGAAAACAAGGTTGCTTGATATCCTTTAAAGGAATTCCCATGAATTAGGAAGGTCAACATAATAAGCGACAAGGAAGGTCCCAAGCTACCTCAATTATCCATTATAAGGATCTCCAAAGGTTTTCCCATAACCAAGAGAGATAATATCCTCCTAACTAAATTTACATGCCCCTATACAAGGATTTAATCCATTTCAACTCAAGTCTTAATAATAGCAACAACAACGACGAAACAAGGTCGAGTTCAACCCTGCTTTTAGGCACTGAAGTAAAAGCTCATTAGAAAAAAAAAGAAAGCTTGAATGTCAACAAAGATTCCTAAAAAAGGGTGAGTGTGTAAATGCAAATTGAACTGAACTTAAAATAACATTTTGATTATGACTTGGATCTATGGGCAACAGGAAGTCAAGGGGAAAGCACAGGTGGTTCTACCTTTCTACGCTTTAGAAGGAGGGACCTTAGGTCACAGACTGTTGTTGGGAAAGTGATGAATAGGTAAGTCCTCAACGCTCAAGAAAATGTAATGGGGACGGTGAGAGCGTTGAAAGGTGTTCTCTCTATATATTTTTCCGCCAATCTCACTCTGTCTTTGCACTTAGCGCTAGCTTGTAACACACAATGTTTATGTTGCTTCTTCCTTCCAAAACTAAATGTATGACATCCTCCTCAGATGTGATAAACATGAAGAAATTGCACAGAATTTGAACATGCGACCTCGACTCCGAGAAATAGAGTTTCGCCACACAGAAACCAAAAAATCAAAAGCGTTGGAACAGTTGCACCAAGGGAGGGAAAGGCAGTGACTACCACAACCCAATGGATACTAACGCCCACGAAATTGGTCTTAGCAGAGGAAAACACTATATGATTTACAGAGGCAGATCCAGAACGAGCAAGGGATGGGACACTAGCTCTCGAATTTCGGTCGAGGAAGGGGTGAAAGGAGGGCGCACAAGCAACCTGAAGTCTGTCAGGTAGCGCATAGTGAGAGAGCGCATAGGCCTCCCAGAACTTCCTCATGGATGAGCAAGGAATCAAGGAAGGCTTCGCAAGGAGAGGTCTCCTTGGCCAGCAAAAATCAGTCAAGGAAAGGAGTAAGACAGACGAAAAAATCTTTAGAAAAAACAAAGAGAATTACATGGTAGCACTACACGAAGAATTTCATTGCAGAAAAAGACTTATTCGCTTCCCATGAATAAATTTGTGGTTGAGAATAACTTGTGTGAATTCTAATCATAATTTTGTTTGCAGTAGAGAGATCTTGGGTTGCATGCGCATCCAACAACCCTGGATGAAGATAGAGAAGAGTTACGACATTGGAACTACCATATAGGAAGAACTTATCACGGCGAGGGTTACGATCGAAGCCATTATTCTTCACAAGGTCAGTGACCAAATTTGGGGTTAACCATCCTTGCATTCAACAAAATATAATAAAGGTTTATCCAGTCCTAGGCTCAAGTTATTAACGTATAAATTTCAACTCTATGTAAAACCCATAGGTATCCTAAAACAACTATAATAACCAACATTTGTATTGGCGGAAGGAAGATTTTGTGTAGAAAAAAAATCATTGAAATTGTATACATAACATACACCATTCAATTAATTCTACTACAATCTCTATGCAAAAACAGAAGGAAATACAGTAACCAGTGAAGATAGGCTTGAAGATGATCCTTGGCGGCTGGCATTCCCTTCCTTTGTCTGCTTGCTAATCATTGAGACTTCATTGGTACCTCCCATCCAACGTTAGGGGTACTCTTCTTCCCCCCTAGTCCCCCAAGCCGCAAAGGGGCCACACACACACACAACCAAAAATCCTCTAGCTCCCATCTCGCCTCGCAAGGTAGAGCCACCACTCTCTCTCTCAAGCTTGGTATCCCAACTCTCACAAGTAAAACCAGTCCAAAAATTTCTGCAACATAAATTTACTTATAACCCGTGCACTCCCCTTTCCCTTCTCCCCATTTTCTTTATAGGATTTTCCTTAATAACCCATTCACTTGCACATTTAATTTAATTTTTAAATAATTAATTAAGAATTATTTCCTCCATACACTTGTCACCCTCTCGATAAGTTGCACAAGAAATTCCATAATTGATTTTAATTACAAGTCAATTTCCCTCACTCATCCTAAAAGCGCTCCTAAAATCACTTCTAGTTGTCTCTTTATTCCTCTTGTTTCCAATTAATGACTGACGCCTTACTAATTTTGAGTTGGGTTAAAATAGGAGTCTTCTCCTAGTTAAACTAGTGGTAGTTTAAACTCTAGATTCCCTTTTATGCGTGCACTTATTCTTTCATGCTTTATTCCTTTCTTGTCTTATATTCCAATTAGGTATTTTATGCAGACATGTGTATTATATTAATTCTTTAGAATTATTTCATCTTTCTTAATTTTCTTGAATTGACTTGCTTCTTTCCTATGTTATTTAATTGATAATTAGTTTTAGTCTTCCTACCCACTTACTTTTTGCATAGTCTTAGATTTTCATTTGGGGATTCGCAGTTAACTAATTCAATCCTTAATTCAGTAACTAATTAAAGCCAACAATGATTAAAGATTTTACAGGGTTTAATTATTCGCTCAAGGTTTTTTTTGGCTACCTAGATTCATTGACTCAAGTTTTAAATTCCGCGATGTGCCCTTCAAGATGCACACCGTGCTCCAAGGGTGCCACTCACCTTTGATTCAAATTTTTAATTACGAGACGTTCCCTTCAAGACGCACACTGTGCTCCAAGGGTGTCACTCGCCTTTGATTCAAATGTTTAATTACGCGATGTGCCCTTCAAGATGCACTTCATGCTCCAAGGGTGCCACTCGCCCTTGACTGGTTTTGGTAGTTTTCCAACCCTTGAAGTCAACACTCCATTCAGGCGACCTTGTGAGAGACTAAGGGCTTCTAAGGAATAAGTACCCAACCTTATTGCGCGCCCCTTAGAAATCTTCGTGAGCAATTGTCTCGGTCTTCCCTCGTGGCATCGTGGATCTCTCGAACTAGGTAATTGTTAACCAACAATTCGAGCCACGATGGGAGCGCTGGTAAGTTGTGACAATGATGTTGCCACACCTCTCCCTCAATAATTGGTCTATGTGCATGGTCCCTTTACTCCTTTTGTGATTCAGATTAGCAAGCAATCGTCAGCCTGCATCCATCAACGAAACATTGTCAATGATCCATAAATAACATCATAATAAAATCAATCATATGTCACATATGCATAAATGAAATATTCAAACCAATACAATCCACTCCCTTACTCAATCTGGAGTCCAAGGAGGTCCATTGATGCCATTAGCATCCTCAATCTGTCAAGTGTCCTGCACACTCAAGAGCAACTCGTCAATAGCATCTGCCAATACATAGATATCAAACAACATAAATCCTAATCCATAACATCATCATAAGAATCCATAAGCGAAATAGATAATCATATACTATAACTGGATCACTTTCCCGCAAGTGTCCTCAAAGAATAAGTCAATATCACGTGCTCACAAGAGCGGGATGTTACACCAATGGTTACTCTATCGCTCAAATCAATAAATATTTTCATTCAACTTTCCATACTAATTCCAAAAACTCCTTTCCCTTTTCCCCGCGTCTTGCACTTATTTCTCTTCCCTACATCCAAGGCATCACTCATCATATTTCTATGATTCTTGCTAAAAATAATATCAAAACTTTTTTTAAACCATATAAAACCCTTAAACAATTATTTAGAACTCCTAAGGATAAATCTGATGCCATGCTTTGCCAAGGAATTTAACACATTTATTGTTTTTGTGTGGCAAATTATACATTGGTCAAACTCGCAGGTCTTTCAAAGCTCGACTCAAGGAGCATATAGCTGACACATTACACCACTGCATCTCTAAGTCAGCGATAGCAGAACACTCTCACAAATCCAAACACTTCATTTTCTTTGACCAAACCAAAATTCTTACCCCATCTCTCTTTCACTCCTCTTGTAGCATTTAGTCCTCTCATATCATTTAGGAAGCACTAGAAATTGAAAAACACCTTAATAGATTTAATTGGGAAAATGGATATAAAGTAAGTCAATCTTGAAAAAAGGTCGGCAGAGGCGGCTGGATGGTAAATTCATTCTTGCAACGAAGGTCAAGTCGCAGAACAAAGCTTAACTGGGCCAAGCCCACATACCTTTAGTCCATGAGGTGTAGGACAGTCGATGATGGAGTGTGTTGTTAAGGCACTCCGTGATGTTAAAGTCATCGGTTTGAAACATGTGGGGACAAAAAATCCAACCATGTTAAGAGTTGGTGTGGCTCAGGCCAGCTGCGATCCCTGAGTGATTTTGACGGCTTAGATGCCCTTGAATCGCGTTTTCTCAACCACAGGCTAGTCCCGTAGGTCACAGACAAACTCACAAACAAAAAAAAAACAATCTTGAAAAACCATAATCTATCATATTTTTCCATTGATTTTTTTTCTATTTTTCACTCTTTTTAATATCTTTCTTTCTTTTTGACTCGTATACTTATTTGACAATTTATTTTTCCAAAAATCCTCTTTTCTTAATTTCTTTAATTTTTAATTCATTTTACATTATTATTTTTAATTCTCGCATTTGGATTTAATTTAATTTGATTCTAATTTATTTCATATTTTGATTTTAATTTATTTTTATCGTATTGTATTTTTTCTCATATTTTAATTTTAATTTAATATCGAGTTCGTTAATTAAAGATTTTCTATGGAGCTTTATTATTACTTTATAGTTTAAAATGATGATTTCCTTACAGATTTTTGTGCAAAAAATCGTTTAGAGAAAGTCATTTTTGTTTAATGATTATTTTATTCTTAATTTAAAATGGTTATCTTTAAATTTAATTTTTTTTAATTCTTTAAATCTGATTACTCATTTTATTATTATTAAAGTATTTATGATGATGAGTAAAATGTTTATTGAAAATATTAAAAGTATTTATACTCAAACTTTATTATCTTCTAAAATAATTCCATATATATATATATATATATATATATATATATATATATATATATATATATATATATATATATATATATATATATATATATATATATATATATATATATATATTTTTTTT
>ML825322.1:3540-25472 GCA_009831015.1 Picea engelmannii | reverse complement strand
TATATATATATATATATATATATATATATATATATATATATATATATATATATATATATATATATATCAATTTCACAATTACCAAATGTTGTAATATTTATTTTATAAATAGTATAGAAAAATATTTATTTTTTAAATATTATAAAAAAATTGTATATATAATAGTATGTTTTAATATTTGTTTTAATAGTATATATAATAGCATACATTCTGAGTGGGTTTAATAGTTAAGAACATGTGTTTCCTCTTAAGAGGTTACAGGTTTAAATCCAGAGGGGGGTAGGGTATGTATACTTTCGTAGACTTTACCAGTCAAATCGTTGGACAAAGAGGGGTCCCTTGTCCCACAAACAAGGAGATCTCATACACCAATTTGATGTGTTGGCTTGACCTTGACCTTAAAAATAGATTATTATTATTATTATTTATAATTATATATATCAATTTCGCAATTACCAAATATTTTAATATTTATTTTATAAATATTATAAAAAATTATTTATTTTTTAAATATTATAAAAAAAAATGTATTAGAGAAAAATTATTAAAGATAAATATTTCAAAAGGTTTCTCACATTTTATGAATATACTCAAAATAGACGAAATTTAAACCTTTAACATCTCAACCCAAATAAACTAATCACCTTTATTAAAATTAATTTTATAAACATTTATTAAAACATATAACATTAAAAAAAACTTATAAATCACTCAACTTTATTAAAATTAATTTTATAAACATTTATAAAAACATATCACATCTTTAAAAAAAACTTTTAAAGTTATCTTTATAACTTTATAAATTAAAAAAAAAATAGTGGAAAATAATAATATTTTATTTAACTTTAATTAATAAGTGGAAAATAATAATAATTTTTTATTAAAAAAAATACTGGAAAATAATAATATTTTATTTAACTTTAATTAATAAATGGAAAACAATAATAATTTTTTATTATAAAATTATTATGTTGTGTATAATATTTTTGAATAAACATAAACTTATCTTTATAATTTTATAAATTAAAAAAAAAAATGAGTGGAAAATAATAATATTTTATTTAACTTTAATTAGTAAGTGGAAAAAAAATATATTTTTTTATTGATAAAATTATTATATTGTGTATAATATTTTTGAATAAACACAAACTCATCTTTATAACTTTATAAATTAAAAAAAAAAAATTAGTGAAAAATAATAATAATTTTTTTAACTTTAATTAGTAAGTGGAAAATAATAATATTTTTTTATTGATAAAATTATTATGTTGTGTATAATATTTTTGAATAAACACTAGGAAGTTTTAATGAAAAAACAATCAAACTTTAACTATTAAGTAGAAAATAATAATATTTTATTTAACTCTAATCAGTAAGTGAAAAATAATAATATTTTTTTATTGATAAAATTATTACGTCGTGTATAATATTTTTGAATAATAATATTTTATTTAACTCTAATTAGTAAGTGGAAAATAATAATATTTTTTTATTGATAAAATTATTATGTTGTGTATAATATTTTTGAATAAACACTATGTAGGAAGTTTTAAAAAACTTAAGATATTAAAATAAATTGTTGAGTATTATTTGAAGGAAACTATTAAAGTATTATAGTTAAATAGAAAAAATAAAAATTAATAAAATAATGAAGAAGTTATTATATTTTAAAATGTTATTAAGAATAAGATATAAATCGGGATATTAAAATAATCAAGACATAAAATTAATAAATTAGTAAAAGTTGTAATGATTAAAATGATGTTAAGTTAATGATAATACAACTTGAGTGGGAGGCTAATGGTAAGTATGTTCATTTACGGTTTTTGTGGTTAGGTCTCACTAGCCGCATCCCTGGCCTCGGCGACGGTTAAGGATTTGTGCCTAGCGAGAGTTGTCGTTGCATTGTGTGGACGCGTGAACTTTCTTCGATGGCATCAGATGTTTTTGTGGTGGCGTTTGGGGGTCGAGGCGACATTTAAGAGGTCGTTTGTTTCAGAACCTTCTCTGAGTGTGGGCGTAAGATCCTTACAGAGCGAGCGGCCAAGGGTTGTTCGAGTGACTGAGGGAGGCAGCGACAGAGGACATGTGGACGTGTGGATGTGTGAACCATTTGCAGTAGCGGAGACTACTCTGTGGCAGCATTTACGGGCCAAGACGCTGCTCGGAGCCGAGTTTCGAGACAACTCCCTGAACCTTCTTCTGCCAGCTCCGTTTTGTGATTAGCGACGGATTTTTTGCAGTGGAGGTGGCTATGGGAATTTGTTGCGATCGGTTTCAACTTTCCTTTTGGTTTTTTGGACCCTCTTGACCTCTTCCTCATTGGCTTAAAGAGGTTTTGGAACAGAGCTTTGAGGTCCTCTGGGGGCATGCGGTGTTTTGGTTAACACTTTGAGGTCCTTTGGGGGCGTGGGGTGTTGGGTATACACTTCGAGGTCCTCTGGGGGCGTGCGGCTCTAGTTTAGCTTTTATCTGGCTTTTGTTGAGTTTTTTTTTGCCTTGTTTTGTATCTCTTTTTGCAGCCTGCGTGTTGGTTTTCTTCTCTAGTGACTTTCTGGGGATGTGTGGTTTTGTTTATGAGCATAGTCATGAATTTTCCCTATATGTTGGTCGAGAGACCTCTATTGGTGAAAGATTCATTGACAGTTTCGTCTATTTTCATTGTCCTTTGTAACATCTCTTATCTAGAGAACAAATTATATTTATAATATAATTGAGAAATTTTCTCGTTGGAAAAAAAAAAAAGTATCTCCTAACTTTTAAGTTAAGATATGCATACCCTATCTTTTAGTGGAAACACATGTTCATAACCATTAGGCCCAGTCAAGTTGTATTATCATTATCTTAACATCATTTTAATCATTACAACCTTTATTAATTTATTAATTTTCTGTCTTGTTTCCCTATTTTTATCTCAATGGTCATATTTTTTTAATATATTATTTTAGTATCCCAATTCCTACACAAGAAATCTTATGCACATTATGACGAAGTATGAAAATCTACACACTCTTAAATTATTATGTTATTAAATATTACTAAGTTTTTCTTTTTTTTTCCACGGAAAAAAACGTAATTATATTCATCCGGAGAGAACCAAATTACATTTTGTAGGTGCCTTAAGCACAACCCAAACCTAGGTAGAAATATCCCATAGGGACATAAAAGTTGGTTGGTAAGCCATAAAGAAATAATAGAAACAAAGACTAGAAAAAACCCCAAATGGGCCGAAAAAACCCGAGACAAGAGATCTTGTCTCAGAAGTAACCCCGAATATGCAATCCCAACAAAAATATGGTGGTCGGATGGACCAAGTCAGAGAGGTATTAAATCCTCACATCATCAGACCAGATAACAACAACATTGATGGAGACCTCGACCAACATCTATAAGACTAGAAGTTCCATGCCCTCTCCTAGGACCTCAAAGTGTCTGTCACAACACCGCACACCCAAATATAGGACCTCAAAGCTCTGGCACAACCCCCACCAGATATGAGGAAAAAACATCAACAACCGCCAATAGGAGTACATCAAACCCTAAACAAACCAAAGAAACCAGAGAGAGGAACTGCAAACCAGGAGCAGAGAAAAGCAGAGGTGTTACACATGATTTTGGTCACTCTGGTGATGTCTCTACAAGTGATGTATTCAGGCTCCCACAAGGACTTTTTGCCTGAGAAAAGTGACTACTCTCTCTTCCAAAAAACACATTTTTAAGATGAGTTTGCAGGCTGCCTATATTATAGGGTGTGAAAATCCTTCATTCTCACAGGCAACCCAAACTTAGGGTGCGAACTGTTCGCAGTCTGCTCTATAGGTAGGGTGCGAACCTATTTCAAAGCTTGGAAAAGAGAAGAGGTCACAAAGGTTCTAGAAGGGAATCTTCTAGAAAATGAGTTGGCATTCGCATGGTTGGCATCCTACTGACTTCTCAAATTTAGTGGGATCATCCTCATCCATTTAACCATCTCTCATTTTCCTATATATTGAAAGGTTTCTCATGGAAAAGGTTAAGCAAGATTGAATGAAGAATTGGTGAAAGAATTGTGTGAAGAACTCTGCTTGGATAGAAGCTTGAAGACTCTATTTGGTCTATCAAGTTGTATTGGATCTTCTTCATGCAAGTGTAGTGTGTGTGTTGGAACCAAGGGTCACTGAAAGGAAGCTTGGGACATCAAGGTGATCCAGTTGTATCTTCTACTTTCATTTAATATAATACAGCGGCATGTGCGTTTCCCATAAAATCACTCTTATTTTATTGCATAACTCCTTGATCATATGCATAGGTTGACATTGAATATACTTTGTTATCTTCACTTTGGTTGGTTTGTGTTGTCTTGGACCTGATTTCACAAGAGCACCGGAGCGAAGCGGGAACAACAGAGACCTAAGGAAGCGATATAAAGGTATGTCACTCATTCCTTCTTATTAGTAGATTCAATGACTGCAACTTAGGGAAAGAGTCGTGTCCTATCCTGTTTTGTTCTAGATCTAGGTGGATCTAGGGAGATCTGTTAGTTTCTGCACCTATCGATTTATACGATAACAAAATTGGCGACTCCACTGGGGATACAACCCATTTTGGTGGTTTTTTCTTGGCCATTTTCTCTTGACCTACTCTTTTTCATTCCCAATCAATCTCTGAGTCTTGAGGAGACCCTCACAAACTCCTTGGATCCAGAAGTTCCCTCAAAAGTCCTATCATTTTTCCAAAATTTACTTAATTACAAACCTTCTCTCACTGCACCTTTCTATAGCCTGCGAGAATAACTGAGGTTCACACCCTAGTGTTCAGTTCAGTGTGAACTTCTTGCAACCTGCCTGTGTCTAGCCTGTGAGAATCCTTAATTCTCGCACTGTACCCCACTGTCAGACTGCGAACTCACTTGTAAAACTTTTGGATTAAGTCTTTTGTGTCTTCAGATGCCCAGATTGGTTGGGGTGTCTGGAAAGAACTTCTCTGGCCAGTGATTGGATGTTTCTTGACTTCAAATCTCGCAAATGATTAGTTTTCAGAAATCGAAAGCTCTTCTTGATCATTTTTTCTCAATTTTTACCTCTTGACCTTTTCTTAACAAGGGTATAATCTCTGATTCTGAAAACCAAGTGCTTGTTTGGTCGGGAGCCTTTGATTGGATTAAAAGTTGAGATTAATGGTCCTTTTCAATTGCTTATTACTTGGAAAATTGTTACCCATGTGCATTTGAAGAAATTTCCAGCCATTGAAGAAGGAAGAAAGAGCCTAGCCTTTGCTACACTCTTCTTACTTCTTCCCTGAAGCTAGCTTTGATTTTTAAAGGTTAAAAAGGAGGTGGCATCCCAGGCCTAGGTTATCTACACCTAGGGCCGTCCATCTTCTAGGGTTTTAGTGATAGAGACTTTCCATTGCAACACTCTCCCTCACTTGATCCTTTTGTTTTAACTCTTCTCATATGCTAGCCGTTTTGCCAAGTTTGACCTAAATAAGGATGAAAGAGCACGAAGCCTTGCTTAAGCAATACCGAAGTGAGCCTCTTTCCCCTAGGGTTTTGATTCTAGGGCCCTGCGCCCATTGCAGCACTCTAGAACCCTTCCCTCTTGTCTTTAGCCTATTATTCCTTCAACCTTGCATCCTCTCCTTAAATGACTCCATCTACCCTTAGGCATTGATCTTAGACACACAACGTTGAAGTGATAGTGCTCAAACCAACTCTCAAAACTTTAAATTTTGAAACCCTAACTAGGTTGACGTCACACTTGGTTATTCCATCTTAACGCAACATCTTTGAAGGATAAGCAATTAGATGATGATTGAAAGCATTTATTGAGTAAAAGTTTGATTAGATACATTGTTGATTACACCATCTCAATAGTTATTGATGAATTGATACTTCTCCATTGCTATATTGATAAAACGTTGATCTCATTAATATCTGTTGTTTCATTGCTTATATATTGATGTCAGATAGTTTCATGAAGTACTAACCCACTGAATTATAGCCTGCATATATTCTTTTGCTATTTTCTTGTTCTGGGCAGGTGTTCCCATATAGGCATACACATCATTTATTGGCTGATTAGCCAGACTATCTGACCTTGGTCGTAACTTGTGAGGAGGGACTTTAACCTTAACCTTTATATCTTTGCCTCTTCAAAACCCCAGGTTACCGGGGACATCTCCCCTGGGTTAACCTCCCTAAATAAAAAGAACCTCCCCATTGAGGTGACATTGGGTGGGGAAGGTTCCTGTTACGCCAGTCTGACCTCTATCCTTTAGCCTTTTGACCTAGCTACAAACTGTGCGATAACAAGATTCATCGAAAAAAAAATTGTATCATTCATTCCTACTTACGCATTGTTGGGTTAGAGTCTCACACAACATCGGTTTCATTTTCATCTCCTTTTGAGTAACAACAGCCTTTAATAATATTGTGCAACTTTAAAATTCAACTATTAACTTTTTCTAGGGCTCTTTTACACCAACATTAGCTAGGCTAGAGCTTTGGAATAGGCAGTGAGACACACTCTCCAAAGCACAAAACACACAATAGTATCTTGTGATAAGGAGTTTCAAATTCCATTTGCAACATTTTGTCCTGGAAAGCCCTTCTCACACAAGGGTCAAACCTGAGGTCACGTTGAGATTGACAGAGTTACTCACCCTGCTTTGTTGATATCGTTGTAGAGATTGCACGTATTACGGGGGTCACTTGAAGGTATACCCACAATGATGAGTGGAAGCCTCTCAAGTAGATTTCGAGCTAGATACCCTGCCCTTGCGTTTGGATCAGACTTTCGATTGTTCCCCCAGGCATTATTGTTGTTGGTGGTAACCTTAGTATCCTATCTTCTTAGGGTCTTACACAAGGTGACTGTGAAGGGGTAAGTCTTCACGGTACCTGGAATCAACATTGACCAGACTCACTCGGGCTCCCTGGAGGGTATACCCACGGTTGTGTGTGGGAGCTTTCACCATGGTGTAAGTCCATTAAGCAGGTTGTCAATGTAACTTTTCCACCCTGGCCCAGCCCCTTCTTGTCTTGTCGTTGAGACGTTGGATTTCATCACCAACTAGTGACTTCGGAATTAGAAGGTCTTGTTTGCTTGGTTTTTCTTCCTAGATTTTATTAGTGCATGTTGTTTGTTTACCCAAGTTGGCCATAGAATTTCTTTCATAAAAATTGAACTCGATCACAATTGACCCTCCACGTCGTTCACATAGAATGCAAGGCCTACCCCCAGAAGATCTGGAAGGTTCTCAACCCTTGCCTACCAACTCACCAAAGGGCTCTCCTCAACAGAGTGAATTCCAAGATGTTGCCACTCCACCAGTGAAAAGAACTAACTCTTTAGAACGGTTCCGAGTTACCAATTCTCGAGAGGACTTTCAACTTCCTCCTGACTCCGAGAGACGTATTGTTCGAGTGAATTCTTCCAGAGATATAGTTGTTCAGTCTTCTGGATTACCAACTGGACCTTTCATAGGAAGTGAGGGTCAAGATCCTTTTTGGACTACTGGCATTTTTAGACGGGATGTCATTGGCTCAGGAGCATGCGTTGATATCACTATCACACCTGAGTTGCCCGAAACATCTGATCCAGATGCAATACCTTTTACTACTACCTATTATTTTCCTGTTACAGACGCTCCGCCATCTAACCACATCTTGACTATCCCTCTACAAACGGTCCATTACACAATGGTCCCAGATACTATGAGTCCTCACACCGGGATTACAACGGCTAGCCAAGCCCCCATTGGCACACCGCTTTCACACAGATTCACCCCAACACTTCCACCCAGATATCATGCATTGAATGCTTCTATTCCCGCTCCTACACAAATCTCATCCGGGACTCCTAGCATTTCCACTCCTTATGGGCACCATCTTGTTCCCGGTTTTATTCCGACACTTCCTCGACCCCCTTTCATAGAACCTCTTCCATCCTCTATCGGAGGCACCGACCCTAGTGGCACCATCCCATATTTCACACCTAATTACCAGATTTATGTTGGTGGACAATTTCACCAAGGAGAAATCTCAATAGGGACGCAACCTCCGATTGGAGGGCAACCCCCACTGACCCCACCCAATGGAAAAAACATACCTCCATCCTTGGCTCAGTATTGGAATTATCTTATTCAACATAATCCTCACTCAACTGGGGGGCAACATCCTCAAGCTAGCTCCGTCATACCCCCTACTACAGGCCAACCATATCCAAGCACATCTAATCCTATTTGGGGCTCGAACGTTCAACCCCACACTCCTATTCAAGGGTGCAACCCTATGAATTACTTGCCTCCACACCAACAACCGAATCTGCCCAGATCTTCACATTATATGCAAACTGCTTATGGTCCCATTGGTCTACTGACGGGACTCCCTCCCCAAAGTCACCAGTACCCACTTGTGAATAGACAATTACCCTTCTTAGCCACCCTAGACCTCCCTGATTCGTCGAGGATTTTAAATGATCCGATCCATCACTCTCCTCAATGGCCCGCCATACCGGCCAAACTATCATCCGACATCCCTAAATTTGATGGTAAACCGGGAGAGGACCCGAACAATCATGTAATGACTTTTCACCTTTGGGGCTCATCCAACTCCTTGATGGATGATTCTATTCGTTTACGCCTTTTTCAGCGAACCCTCACAGGTTCCGCCACGAAGTGGTATATAGAATTACCACGAGGCTTCTTCACCAACTTCAACACCCTCGCTATGGATTTCCTCACCCACTACCAGTTACCGATCCACTACGAAATGGGAACCGAGATTTTGAGTTCTTTCAAACAAACCAAAGCCACTCATATCTCTGATCACATTCATGAGTGGCGACGGAGACGACGTCTCATCAAACTCGAACTTCCTGATCAGTTTCCAGTAGAGTCGTTCACGAAATCATTCGTGAACGACATCGCTCGTGACATCGCCATGGGTGGAGTTGTCACAGAAGAATAGGAAATCAGTTGTGCTCAATACCTCGACCTCGTTTACTCACAAATGGGTACTCTTTACGACTTACTCCCTAACGCACCTCATCCTTCTACTTCCGCTACTTCAACTACTCTTGCTGCTTCTCATGCAGCTGACGGTGTGATTGGCACTTTCCATGCCCAACCTCACTCCGTCCAAACCTCTAGCAACAACCCCAAACCCATTTATTCTAATGTTCAAAATGCTCCGTCTCCTACCCCTCCCACTGGCAAGACTTCTAAGGTAAAATCTGTTCAATCTACCCCCGCCGGCAAAAATAAATCCAAAAAAGGAAAGGGTATGAACAAGGAGGATAAAAATAATCCACAATCTAAGAAAACCAAAACACCACCTGTTGACGATAGGGATAAGCGCAAACCTCAATACCCTTGTCTTATCTGTAGTGATGATCACTACACTAAGGATTGTCAACGACGAGCCAAGGTTACTAAGTTCCTTCAAGGGACCACGAAACCCCCCACTCTGGCCGTATTGTCACAACCCTTCCCCTCTCAACAACAAGCCCAATTGGTCATTCATGACCAACCTTCCCCCTCCAATACATCCTATGTCTTAATGTGTACAGGTGATTCAAAGAAGAATGACATCACACTTACCACTCAAGCCAAAGATTATCCTTCCTCCAAAGAGAAGGTTGATGCAATACCTCCCTCGTTGGTCCAACCATCTCCCACGACTCCACCTACCAATGGTCCTCTTCATCTTGAACAACTGAGCCTAGATATAGTTATTTGCCCTCCCCCAAAGGGTGTTGTTCGAAAATTGTCTTTCAATCCTCATGCACGTGTTGCCCAGAACTACAGAATTGTCGAAGACCTGGCCCAAGCACCGTCCGCGATGTCAGCCCTCGAAGTCCTTCAAAATAGTCCTATACAACGGAAGGCACTGTTGAAAGATATTTGTGGAATCGACCCTACAGATACGAATTTAATAATTTTTGACTTGGAAGATCACATTCCAAGGTTACCCCCTCGACTCGCATTCCAAATACAAGTTATTCTCTCCGACAAAAAAAATTGTAGAACAGTTATTGATGAGGGTGCCTCGATGTGTGTCATGTCTATTACCTGCTGGAAATCCATCGACTCTCCTCCTTTGACTGAATCCCACAACATGCTCAAAGCCTTCAATGGATCTGGTTTTAAGCCTTACGGTGTCCTCCCTTCATTGCCTATTACGTTAGAAGGAAAAACGGTCAGCGTTGAAGTGGAGGTCTTCAATGCTCCCCTTGATTACAACCTTCTACTTGTCCATAGCTGGATCGATTCCATGCGTGCAGTTGTGTCCACTCTTTTCCGTGTCGTGTGTTTCCCACATCAAGGAAAAGTAGTTACCGTAGACCAATTGGCCTTCTTTCACTCTGACGCACGTACCGACAATGTACCTTTCATTGTAAAAACCCTCCCTAGATATGAGAATGTCAGTGTGCGTCTTCTTAAATATTCCTCTTTGATGGGTACTTTCCCCATTCCACCACACGATGTTCCACATCCGTTTGTCGCCTCAATCAACATGATCTCCACCGTTGTTCAAAGAACCCCTGTGTCTTACGACCCGTGGATGGTACCCAACCCCGACGATCATCTTCGTTATGGCAACGAAATGCCTTTGATTCCGGTCGAATCCACTTATCAAGCCATTCAATCGGCAACCCCCTCTCTTGGTGCTTTATCTTCGGATCCATTCCGCGTCATTTTTTATACAGACAAGATGATTATGTCTGTTATGTCTGTGGAAGATACCCCTTGGGACGATGGACATCATCGTTCCATCCTCTTCCTAGAACAACGCACCATCGAGGGTTACCAATGACTCTCGACCCCATCGTCCGTTGTCGTCATTTATACCATTCCCGAGTCTACACACAATATGTTCTACGAAGGGAACTTAAGTAATATCTCACCCACCATCCCCCTCAACATATCCATAAAACCTGGAGTTGTTGAAAATGTGCATATCGGAGCTTCGTGTTCCCATGATGAAGTTGTCACCTACAAGTCTCTTTTACAAGAATTTCGTGACATCTTCACTTGGAGCTATGAAGAAATGTCGGGGATTGACCTCGACATTTTGGTACACGAGATTAATACATACCCGGGTGTTAAACCTGTCCAACAATGACTTCATCCGGTCCACCCACGTAAATCAGCCACTATCAAGCTTGAAGTTGAGAAACTTCTCAAAGTTGGCTTTATTTACCCTATGGCTCTAACTGATTGGGTTTCCAATCTTGTTCTGATTGACAAGAAATAAGGCACAATCTGCGTGTGCGTTGATTATAGGGACATTAACAAATCTTGTCCTAAAGACAACTTTTCTACCCCCTTCGTTGACCAAATCGTTGACGATTGTGCCGGAAGCGAAACCTTCTCTCTAGTGGATGGTTTCTCTGGATATAATCAAATGAATATTGTACCCACGGACCAACACAAGACCACATTTATTTTTCCTTAGGGAACTTTCACCTACCGGAAACTTCCATTCGGTTTAAAGAATGTCGACGCCACTTTTAAATGTGCTATGTCTTACGCCTTTCATGATATAAAGCACATTGTGCAACCATATCTCGATGACTTACCCGCTCATTCCATGCACCGTGTAGATCATCCAATACACCTCCATGCCATTTTCCTTCGATGTCAGTTTTACCACATACGCTTGAATCCCCACAAATGTGTTTTATGCATAGAATCTGACCGACTTCTGGGATTTATTGTTTCACGTCAAGGGATCAGGGTAGATCCTTTGAAGGTCGAGGTGATTTTCAATATACTTCCTCCTTCCTCAATTCACCAGTTACAAAGTTTGCAAGGGAAGGCAAAATTTCTCCGTCGTTTCATCCCAAACTATGTTGAGCTAACTCTTGGATTTACGTGACTGCTCAAGAAAGGTTCTGAGTTCATATGGGATACCACTACCAACAAATCTTTCGAAGCTTTGAAACTGTCGTTGACACGTACCCCACTACTCTTCCCACCGGATTACAGTCGGGATTATTTCCCTTACCTCGCATCCTTGGACTATACCATCGCTATGGTTCTCGTCCAGGAGGATGATTCTCATGACGACCATGTCATCTATTACTTGAGTCGGAGTCTTACGACTACCGAAACCAAGTATTTACATGTTGAAAAATTGGCCTTGGAAGCCGTCTAAGCTATTCAATGTTTCCAGCACTATATCCTTTCTCGCAAGACTACGGTAATTTCTAACTGCAACCCTATGCAGCACATTCTTACACACCAACTGCTAGGGGGAAAATGCTCCAAATGGATCGCAATACTCCAAGAGTTTGACTTAGAATTCAAATGCGCTAAGTCCAAGAAATCCTTGGTGTTTATCGAGTTGATATGCGACCTTCCCTTCTCTGAGATGGAAAATGTAGCAGTAGATTCATTACCCGATGAATCCTTTCTCCTGATTAGTTCTGATGACCTTTGGTACGGAGATATCATCATATATCTCCAGACCCAGACTTTTTGGCCCAATTTTTCTAGCACTGACTACCGTCGAATACACTACCAAGCCCGTCAGTATATTATCCTCGGTGATACTCTTTATCGTCGTGGGATTGACTCTATTTTTCGATGCTGCCTCACATTTGATGAAGTTGAGAAAGCCCTAAATGACTGTCATTCTGGAGCTTGTGGTGGTCACGTGTTTGGGTATGCTACTGCCCAGAAGATCTTACGAGAAGGGTATTTCTATCCTTCTTTATTCAATGATTGTAAAATTGTCGTCCAAAAATGTCACGCTTGCCAAACCTACAACAATAAAATACGATCACACCCTACTCCTCTACACCCTGTGGTCTCCATTGGTCCTTTTGTGAAATGGGGTATCGATTTCATGACATGTCACCCTCACTCGTCCGGGGGGCATGGATACATTATTGTAGCCATAGATTATTTTATGAAATGGGTCGAGGCGATGCCAACATTCGACAATACCAGAAGGACTGCAGCATTATTTATATTCAATCACATCATTTCTCGGTTTGGTGTTCCTCAAGCTATCGTTACTAACCATGGTAGCCACTTTAGAAACTTCATGATGTCCGAACTCACTGAAAAGTTGGGTCTTCGCCATGACAACTCAACACCCTATTACCCACAAGCCAACAGCCAAGTTGAAGCAATAAACAAAATCCTCATTACCGTGCTTCGATGAATGATAGGGATTCACAAAACAAGTTGGCACACGATGTTGTTTTCTGCATTGTGGGCTTACTGGACATCCGTTAAGTCTACTACCGGGTTTACACCATTCCAATTAGTCTATGGTCTATAATCCATCTTGTCGATTGAATGTGAGATACCTTCCCTAAAACTAGCTGTCAAACTTCTAACAAACACTTCTTTCGAAGAAGAATGTCTGTTGTATCTCATGCAATTAGACGAAACCCGTCGCGATGCCACCCTAGTAATAGGAGCGCAAAAGAAACGCGTCAAATCTCAATACGACAAACATGTCAAGCCACGCGTTTTCTCCGAAAGTGATCTGGTTCTCCTTTACGAACAAGATCGAGATATGCTAGGAGCCGAAAAATTTGAAGCTATGTGGCGAGGTCCTTATATTGTCAGACAAGTTTTGGAGAAAGGAGCTTACAAGTTAGTGGAGTACAACGGTATCTCTTTGAGTGAACGCAGAAATGGGTTGTACTTAAAGAAGTATTATGCTTAAGATCACATGTGCATGAGTGCTTGTATTTTATTGTATCATACTTTTTGTTACTTTAGTATGCTTTTTTCGTTATTTGGTCTCTGCCCTCGACCGCTTATCTTGCGTTGTGCTTGGTTTCCAGATGTCGGAGTCTTCGCCACCCCACATTGGCTTCACCGATGGCGCTATCCGTGGTACTCATAACCTTGCTTCTGTTGCATGGGCAATTTACACCCCTAAAAACGAACTTATCAGTCTACGAGGTGTGTGCCTCGGTCGTGCGACCAATAATATTGCAGAATATAGTGTCATCATCGAATTGTTGATTGATGTTATTTCTCTTGATATCTTCCACTTGGTTATGTGACTCGATTCACATCTAGTAGTACTACAGTTAAGTAACGTCTATGATATCCGAAGTCCTACTTTATTACGGGTATATTTACGAATTCGCCTCTTGGAACGTTATTTTGATTATATCGAATATCAGCACATTCCTAGATGTCTAAATACATTGACCGATGCATTAGCTAACTATGTGTTAGACAAACATTTGGGGCATTTATAAACCAATCACACATCACATGTATAACACAACACAAAATAAACCGGTAGAAGCCGTATATATGTATATAACGATCAAAATCTTTTAGAAAAAGTTTATGTCCAAGGATCAAAATCTCAAAATACGAAGCCCATAGCTTCTACAAAGTAGCATCACAACTTACGCTCACGATAACACACAATTGCTCGGGACACCCTATGAAGCAATCGACTGAGAGACTCGGACACGCCCACAGTATGGCGTTGGTAACATCTCGGAATCTCCCCAATAGAAATATCTGGGACGTCCATGGTCAACCCCTCTAAGTTCTGCTCCACTGCCTCGTAGTCTTCGGCATCCCATCTCGCCACTGGAGCTGCTTCTCCTCGTCGTTGAATAGGAGACGTTCCTGGAGTTCGATATGGCCCCACATTTGTGTCATCAAAAATAAATTTTTTGATTAGTTCTTGGATAAACATAAAAAACTTTCATATGATAAAATTTGCAAAAACATTTAAAAAGAACAAAATGTGTACTTCTTACCTAATTAACCCCACTAAGCATCCTTAGGCAGGGCCAAATCAGGATCCCCTCGGAAATCCAAACTAGCATATGCGTAGTCGTCGATCATCAGCATATGGGGCCTCAACCAGTCAAAAAATGAATCATTATACTTGATTATAGGCCCTACTATGTGTCGAGCCATGAGGTTGCACCACCTCAACATCCTTGGATCCTGTGGGGCTGGTAAATCCCAATCAACCTGTAATCGCAGCAGTGGGACCCTCTCGAGGAAGAATGACACCAAAAGTGATCCGTACCCAAACTACTTCAAGTCACCCTTTCGGCACTTCGTCAATTGTCTCTTCATATTGCGGAGAACTGCATCTGACCAGTTGAAGACCCGAGGCTCTGTGCACTCCATGGCATATTGGAAATATCTCTAGAGAGCCATGTGAAGAGCTACTCTCCCAGCCATGCATGCAATAGTAAACAAGATGGTCCGTAGGGTCAGATCTTGGACCCCACAAATGGAAACCTTACCCTTGCTTCTCTCTACCTCGAGAACACAATACTGGCGACAATACTCGCTCATAGGGAGTCTGCTGCCTCTACCTCCAGTCAAAGTAGCATGGTATCCACGTTGTGACAACCCCGTTAGAAAATAGATATCCTCGATATCTAGTGTCAGTGTATGGACTCCCACGTGAAATAATTGTTGGTCCACGTCCCACATGTGGACCAGGTATTCCAACAAGCTGAGTTGGCCTCTCATGCCCGGAATCCTGAAGAATTTCAAGAGCCCACAGTCCTGGAGGGCAACGACTGTACCCGAGTCATTCCTGGCAATGGAATCATCCTCCTCATGTTCTCTTTCTCTCCATTCCAACATTTTGATGGTCAAACACCTGCAAAAGAGCCATGAGAGGGAAGTCAGCAACTTGTTTTAAACTCTTGCATAATTTTTATTGAGCAAAACCTTACTTCAAAATCCATTTTTCAGCCCCCGCAGGTGAGCCTTTTGCACAGTGCGAGATTCTTGCAGGTGCCCTGAAGGCCACCTGCGAGAATCCTAGATTCTCGCAGGTCCTGCATGGCCCACCTGCAAGAATGATTGGGCGCATGTTCCAACCCTAAAATGGACTCAAAACCCAAAAAATTGCCAATAAAAACCAAAAATAAACCATGGAAAAGTTAGAGAATCGAGAGATTACCTCGTTGGCTAAAATGGTTCGTCGAATGATCACTTGTGCCTCCCACAATCGAGCAAAGAAATTAGGGGGAAAATGAGGTATGTTGGACAAGTTTTTGGCAAAATCACAATGAAATGGTAAAAAGTCCTTTTTACCCATATTTATTCACTTTTTACTTCTTCTTTTTTTTTAACTTTGTCTATAAAACCTAATACCCTAATAGTCTTGTGAGTGTGTTTTTTTGTAGATATCGCAACTTCGAAGTCTGAACGAGGGGGTATGGGTGTTTTTTCTTTTTGTCGCATGTACGACTACTTTTTTAGGGTTTTTAGGAAAAACCCCGAGCTCAGTCTTCGTTCGTTCTCGCGCTCGAAAATATATGAGAACGTAACTGAGTATACTTTTTCTCGTATTTTTGTACTCGTCATGGTAACACAAAAACGATGAACGTAAAGGAGTATCCTTTAAGTTATTTTTAGGCTCCATAAAAATGAAAAGATTGCCGAGCGATCTTGTTCTTTTCATGCTCGTTAAAGTATTTGAAGAAAACGTTCGGTGGGCGATAGTTTATCACTTTTTCGGTCTCGTCGAACTCTTTTATGAAAAAGGAACTGGGAGAGTTCTCTTTAAGTGTTTTTCAGACTCTCAAAACATGAAAAACCCCTGAGTTTTCTATCCTTGGACTCGTTAAACAAACATCGAAAGACCTGCAATGGGACCGAACCACTCCTTCCTAAAGTTCATTAAATATACTCCGAGGGACTCATCCGAAGGATGAGCTTGCATCAACAAGCATATGTTATCCTCCTCAAGCTTATGTAAAAATAAAGAGGTACTCGCCAGAAATGGTGGGAGAAATTTTGGGAAAGGGATGTGTTTTCGTATTCATATTAATGGCAGTAAGCGTCACTCTTAAACATGACACCCCCTATTTGTCATTTGAATCTGGGTTGGAAAATCCATTTGTCTCTCGTTCGACTTGATACAAGGTCATATCTTGGGTCGTCTTTGAGTCAGTGCTACCAAGTCCTTGGTCGTGTCATTCATGTGTTCAAGAGAAGTTCACACGAGCCCTCTATTGAGTCGGTCATCTGCAGTTGTCCACTCTTACTATGTCGACCTTCCCTGTGTCTATTTCAACATGTATTCATACTTTGTTTCACCCTCAAAATCTATTACTTATTTTGTGTCATTGATGGGGGATACATCAAGGCCCTCCTGTGACAAGTCTTGTTCCGTTGACTCCAACTCATTATCCAAAAATGAGACTTATAAATCATTTAGTACCTTGGAACCTACATGCCTTAATGGCAGGTCTCTTCGCTTTCGACAGGGGTTTCACATCATTGATCCCTTATCAAGAGATTATGCCGAGTGCTCGACTTTAGCTCATGTATCCGTATTCATTCAGATTGTACTTTGGTACCTTGGGATTCATTGACATCAATGGTGATTTCCCTCGCACTTGTTAACAGTTTTCATCAATGACCAGTAATCAAGTGGTTTCTACCATGTTCGACTTCGGCACATGTAATCGCATGGCTAGATTCGTACTTTCAGGTGACGGGATTGAAGACCCTGGGTCTCATCTTTTTTATCCAGGCTGCGATGGAGTATGTATGATTTGTATCGGCACATAGATCCACTTTGTATGCCATCTCAATTCAAGTCTTGTAGCATAGATCCACAGTGTATTCTTCGTGGCTATGTATCATTTTGACAGCATGGATCCACGGTGTATGATTGGTGGCCATGACCTATGTTTATCATTCCATTCATTTGTGATCTGAGCATGGGAATGCCTACCTCAGAACTACTATTATATTCTGCAGATGCTTGGTTGTTTACAGGTTTCCGATTAGGTGCGCTCCTTGTTTCTGAAACACACACACACATTTTACAAAGTATTTTGGTTGTCACAAGTTTCGGCCTCATACTTTGGGGGGCATTCTGTTACACATGATTTTGGTCACTCTGGTGATGTCTCTACAAGTGATGTATTCAGACTCCCACAAAGAATTTTTGCCTGAGAAAAGTGACTGTTGTCTTCTTCCAAAAAACACATTTTTAAGATGAGTTCGCAAGCTGCCTATATTACAAGGTGCGAAAATCCTTCATTCTCATAGGAAACCCAAACTTAGGGTGCGAACTGTTCGCAGTCTGCTCTATAGGTAGGGTGTGAACCTGTTTCAAAGCTTGGAAAAGAGAAGAGGTCACGAAGGTTCTAGAAGGGAATCTTCTAGAAAATGAGTTGGCATTCGCATGGTTGGCATCCTACTGACTTCTCAAATTTAGTGGGATCATCCTCATCCATTTAACCATCTCTCAGTATCCTATATATTGAAATGTTTATCATGGAAATTTAGTGGGATTCTTTCTTATTAGTAGATTCAATGACTGCAACTTAGGGAAAGAGTCGTGTCCTTTCCTATTTTTTTATAGATCCAGGTGGATCTAGGGAGATCTATTAGTGTCCGCACCTACCGATTTATCCGATAACAAGAGGGGCCAAGCACCAACACCAAATATGTGCATCCATGAGGGTAGAACCGCCATGAGATGAATAAACTACAGAAATTAATCACTAGAGACCCAAGCCGAGAAATGGCACACAACATATCTTCAAAGAGAACCCAAATACAAGATGGACCAGGTCAGAGAGGCATCCAATTCTATCAAGTAACAGAGAGGGTCCAAAAATTCCAAACCCTTGTCAGTTAAAGTTTGAGACTCGACATTCAAACTTTGAAACCAAATACATGAAGCCCATGGAATGCATCAAACCCTGACAGTGACCACGATACCAGAGAGGGAGGTCGGATGGAGATACAACATATGCCAACATGAAAATAGAGGAAGACTCTTGGCGAAAAAAATATAGATCTGATGAGGAAAAATACCAGGTGATGCCCCCGTAGATGTTGAAATAATGTAACTGGAAAGAGTATTCTTATTATTATTTGATATATTATTCATTGGATCAATCCCCATTGTGGATTGATCATGTCGGCTATTGTAATAGGACCAAATCCCCTTTTTCAGATTAGTCAAATGATAATTATAATAGACAGAATAATAAGTTGGCCCCAACAAATATTAAAGAGGCCCCAGAAAATATTGAAGGTGGTTATAACCACCTAGTTGGAGAATTTGGCCCTGCCAGTGAAGAGACACTTCACACGTGCCAGTCTAATATAAATAAGGAGGCTAGTGCCTCACTTAGACAAACAACTCACTTGCTCATTGAGAGACAAGTTTTGGATCTGTTGTTAGAGAAGAAGGAGAGAGAGTGGCGCATATCTGGGAGAAGATATTTTGCATTAGTTTAAGAGATCTCTTGGCATTGTATTGGCTATCTATATTAAGGAAGTTTTGTTGGGTTTTCTTCCCCTAGAGGGTTTCCCAGGATAAATGTTGTGTCTCTTGTGATTGTGTATTTCTCATTGATCTTGAATTATGCTATTGTTATCTAATGAAATGCAAAGAAATATAATAATGGATTAAACATTAACATGGTATCATAGCCACGTTGAAGGAAGCATCTTTCACAAGAGTGAAAAACGTCACTGTTGTCGTACATGAAAATTAGGACTTTTTTATGGTGAAGCTTTTCAGCCCCAAAACCATATGGAAAAGTGCTCCCTCCCCTAAGGATCACTTTGGCACTCTCAGCGCACACTTTCAGTGGCTAGATCTCCCGGAAAGTGAAACCCTAGTTTCACAAAGTACCAGAAGTACCAGAAAACCAGTGTACCAGAAGCACCAGAGTACCAGAAGCACCAGTCCATAAATCTGCAGATCAAATTTGGAGGAGAAAAAGTTGGATTTTCTCGGATCCAAACACACCAGGCTACTCACCTCAACCAAGCACACCTCCTGGTAAGTTCATATTTTGATTTTGAGCACTTTCATTTTTTGGTCATTTTCCTAGCTCCAGGTAAAGATGTCTGCAAGCATTAAGCTTGTTGACAAGCTAGAAGGAGTGGGAAAATTTTGTGCCTTGAAGTATAGGATTGCCCTCATTCTTGAAGAGAATGACCTAGCAAGATTCGTCAAAGAAGAAGTACCAGAACCCACTGATGCTGCAGAAAAGGCAAAGCATCAAAATGACACAATCAAGGCCAAAAGAATCATTGTAGATTCAATCAAAGACCACCTGATTCCTTATGTGTCATCTAAGAAGACTCTGAAAGAAATGTTTGATGCCTTGACCAGACTATATAAAGGAAAGAACATAAACCAAAAGAATAATCTAAGAACTCAACTGAAGAATACAAGGATGCAAAAAGGAGAAACGATTCAGGAATACTTCTCCAAAATCTCAGAATTCAAAGAACAACTAGAAGCTATTGGAGATACCATGGATGAATATGAACTCATAATGATGGCCCTAAACGGTCTCACAAGACCTTGGGATGCATTCATCCAAATGATATGTGCCATAACGGAGAAACTGAAGTTTGATAGTCTATGGGAAGAATGCATCCAAGAAGAAACAAGAGTAGAGAATCGTGAAGCGTTACTAGCAAGAGATGATGATCAAGCCCTAGCTACTCACACCAAAGGAGGAAGGAAGAAACCCTACTTCCAAAAGGAGACTCATATAGAGCCTCAGCAGTCAAACAAATTCAATCATAAAGAATATCATCCAAGGATATTTCAGAAGAAAGGACAACGAAAGGAAAGGGACTACTCATATGTACAATGCTATCATTGTGACAAGATGGGACACATTGCGAAGTTTTTTCCAGCCAGACGAGAAGAGTACAAGAGAAAACATAAGAGGCTCCATACCCATGTAGTCTAAGATGAAGAGCCACCCGCAAAGATGATAAGAGAGCATATCAAATACCATGTCTTGATCTCAGCCCTTTCAGGATCTGTGAAACCCGGAGAGGACACTTGGCTCATTGATAGTGGTGCATCCAAGCAAATGACAGGACAAAGAAACATTCTCTCTTGTATCTCAGAAAATAAGTTTTCTCGGAAAGTGACACTTGGAGATGATTACCAATATCCCATCAAGGGAGTGGGAGAATCAAACCACAAACTAAATTCAAGGAATTCACTAAAAATGAAGGACGTACTATATGTACCAAGATTGAAGAAGAACCTACTCTCCATTTCAGCTTTAGAAAAGAAAGGCTTCAAATTTGCCTTTATAGATGGAGAAGTTATTATGTGGGCTAAAGGAGAAACCTTAAATGAAGCAATCATCATTGGAAGTGAAGAAAATGGCTTGTATAAACTAAAGGGTCACTCAGAGGCTACCATGACCCTCACCATTGAAAACTCATGTGAACCTTGGCATACAAAGTTAGCCCACATCAACTACAGGGCACTACCATACATATGCAAAGCAGTCACAGGTTTACTTGAACTCAAAGGTGACCATAAAGGCATATGCAATGGATGTGCACAAGGGAAGAACATCAAGAACCAGTTTCTAAAGAGGGACAACAAGACAAAAGGAGTCCTAGAACTCATTCATTCAGATGTATGTGGCCCAATGCCATCATCCTCCATTAGCGGGTATGTATATTATGTATCATTCATTGATGATTACTCTCGTAAAACCTAGATATATTTCTTGAAATCTAAAGATGAAGTGTTTAGCAAGTTCAAGGAATTCAAAGCCTTGATAGAGAACCTTTCTAAAAGGAATATTAAGATACTCAGGTCAGACAATGGAGGAGAATATACCTCAAAAGAGTTTTTGAACTTTTGCAAAGATGTTGGGATCAAGAGGGAACTCACTACTCCCTATAATCCCCAACAAAATGGTGTAGATGAATGAAAGAACAGAACCATGCTGGAAGTTGTGAAGACTATGATCCATGATCAAGATCTTCCTATGTGCTTATGGGCAGAAGCAGAAATGGTAGTTGTATATGTGTAGAACCGATTGTCCCATAGTGCACTTGGGCTCAAGACACCAGAAGAGATGTTCACCGGAAAGAAGCCAGAGGTAAGCCATCTCAAAATATTTGGTTGTCCAATGTTTATTCATATACCTAAAGAAAAGAGAAACAAGATGGACCCTTCA
>ML825321.1:50319-60582 GCA_009831015.1 Picea engelmannii | reverse complement strand
CATATGTTGATATCATGGTGCATGCATTTTTCATGTGGATTGGGCTACATATTGGTACATATGGTTGGTGAGTTGATGAGGTGATCATGTTGTACATCATTGTTGATCTATAGTTGATGCATGATTGGTACTTTTCTAGTACAATGGAAGAGGAACCTACTAGCAGTTTGATTGGCACATGTTTTATGGAGGATTTGGTATACATATATGGGATTCATCATTTTGTGGTATTGGTGCATGGTAATGTACATGTTTGGTACACTAATAGATGACATATGCTTGATGATACTACACCATTGGTACTACTTGATTAGCACAACAATTGGCATTTGTTTGAGATACCTGATTGTGGCACTTGGTTCATGAAGGAGACATATCATGAGTGATATGATACATTGTTTGGCATGTTGGTAGATGCACATGGTTGGCATATTGGTAGATGCAGATAGTTGGAATATTGGTAGATGCACATGTTGGCATGTTGATAAAGGGATATGATTGATACATTCCATGGATGATATCTTTTTTCACATTGCATGATGTTGATGTACATAGGTGTTGTGCATGATGAGCACACATTTTGTACAGGATGTACTTGGTTGATATTTTTCTCATGATTCTTTATTTCATTGTTGGCATATATTTTGCTTCATGATGCTTGGTATGGCATGAGTTTGATGCATGAATAGGTCCAAGGATCGTTATATGGTAGCACAATGTTCATCTTGCAGAAAATATAGGGGAGACATACCCATAGGGGGATTCATTCTTCTTCCAATGATTCTAGGAGGATATATTTATCAGATGCATACCTAGAAAAGAGCCCTATACTTGAAGAAAGAGCATATGAGCATAATTTCAGGGGGAGAAATGGTCACAGGGGGAGTATGTTCGATGTATCTTCAACATTACTTCAGAGTGATATCCCTTGTTGAAAAGGGGAGAGATTATTCAGAGGAATATCAAAGGCATTTAGACAGGGGTAGCAGCCCCAAGGAGAGTTCAAGCAAGGGGAGAAACTCCAAGATGAGAGTGGCCCTTTGCCATTGATGTCAAAGGGGGAGAGTTAATCATATTGATGTGATTGATGTTTATTGATGGGGAGAGATAGTCACATTGACTATTGATGTAGAGCACGACTTATCTACATGTTGACATCAATAATTGGTAATTGGTGTTGACATCAATGTTGGTATTGCCATCAATGCCAAAGGGGGATATTGTTGGATCATGTTGTCATTGATGGAAATGGTTTGATTTATTGATTTCAAGTGATTGATTGATGTCAAAGGATTGATTGATTGATGATTGATGTAATATAATATGTATTTTCATTGATGAGAATGCATAGATGAAGATGGATCAATGAGTTGTCATTGATATGATGAAGATAGATCATTGTGGTTTAATTGGTATATGATGCATTGTTGGAAAAATGTATAGATGACTCATTATTGTCTTATCATGATTTATAAGGTGCATAAATGGATGAACTCCAAAGTGGTCCCCTTATGGTGAAAGCCCTCATGGGAAGACACTTTGTGGATTGAGTTATCCTAGAAGAATGGTTGGAGGAACCTTGCTCTCATTATTTTCTTATTATGATTGATAAGGTGCACAAATGGATGAACTCCAAAGTGGTCCCCTTATGGTGAAAGCCCTCACAAGAAGACACTTTATGGATTGAGTTATCCTAGAAGAATGGTTGGAGGACCCATGCTTGTATGTGGAATAATGAGATGAAGATCAAGGAAATTGTTGGTGAAAGTATCCTAGATGGATAGTTCTTGTCATGCCATTTTCGATGGTATGTGGAATGTCACATAACTCCTCATGGTTTGAGAGTTATGTCCTTATGAAGATGAAGGACCCCTACATGAAGGCTTGAAGCCCCTAAGGTCAAAGAAGTCAAAGTGACCTAAAAGAAGAAATCATTATTTAAATGATAAAGTAAAGTGATAAATTCAAGGTGGATTATTTAAATAATAAAGAGAAGTGACAAAATCAAGAAATGATAAAGTAAGGTGACAAAATCAAAAAGGAATATTTATGGAAAGTGGTTAACCCTAAAAATAAGGAAAATAGGTTAAGTGACCTAAAAGAATTTTTATTTATTTAAATGATAAAGTAAGGTGACAAAGTCAAGGTGGATTATTTAAATAATCAAGAGAACTAACAAAATCAAGAAATGATAAAGTAAGGTGACAAAATCAAGAAGGAATATTTAAATGATAAAGTATTGAAGAACTTTCTATTTATGGAAAGTGGTTAACCCTAAAATAAGGAAAATAGGTTAAGTGACCTAGAAATGGGTTAAGTGACCTAAAAATGGGTTAAGTGACCTATAGGAGGAAAGTATAAATATGATATCAATGGTCTCTTGTAGATCATCCTTTGTGTGGATCAATGGAGAGCGTCTTGTGAGAATATCTTTTGGAGTATTGATGTAGAGGTTCTTGTGAGAGCTTCTTGAGCATTTTTGGTGTGGAACACTTGAGAATATTGAAGATATATAGGTTACTGAGGTAAAAAAGGATATACAAGCCTAATTTCAGAAGGAAGGTGAAGAAAAGAGGGTCAGAATTGAAGGGAGGATAAATTCTTTTGATGATGCTTTCTAAGGTATGTTATTTACAGGTCATCTCACCATTTTCGCTATAACTTTTTTTATATAATGATTAAGACTGTGAAATTGCTATTCCATTGAGAAAACATACCCAAGTATCTGAGGTAAAACATTTAGCTTGTGGGTCGTTGTATTTTGGGATTTACACTCAGTGGAAAATAGGGTTTGTGGCTAGTCCTGAAACTAGTCAAAAACAAGTGTTTCGGGTAAAAATGTCATAGCTTATTCATAACAGATCCAAATTAAGTGAGACAAAATGTGTTGGTTAGGGTATAGGATGTAGTATGTTTTGTAATAGTTTTATATCAATTCAATGAACATTTTGTGCAGGCCACTCTCTACAAGGTATCTCTCTAGAATAATCCAAAATTTAGCAAGGTATGTCATTTTTTCTATAACGCCTTTTTCTGAGAGGTTCCAAGTATTTCCACTTGGAGGAATTGCATAAAAAACACTAAATAAAATTGTGTATCAGTTTCATATCTTTATTCATTACAGGTACCGAGTTATGATTATTTCAATTTGGGGTTGTTAACTAATCCAAAACTAGTCATGGTTGAGACAAGTAGTTGATGAGTTGGCACATACATGAGGTGTATAGTTGATGATGTTGGTACATATTGATGAGTCATTTTTGATGATTATTTGACACATTATTGGTATATACTTGGTACATGGTTGGATGCACTTGTTTATGGTACAGGTTGATTACAGGTTGTTTGGCACAGGTTGGTGCATGGTTGATGCACTTGTTTATGTTGACAGATTGATATATGTTGAGGATTGTTGCCTCATCTCAGTTGGTTCTGAGAATGTAAGTTGAGTCTTGCATATAGAGCTGGTTCTCTTGTATATTTGTACTCTATTCTTTTGTTGATGAAAAACCTTTGGATTGAAGTCCATAATAAAAAGAAAAATTGTACATACATCTTGTGTTCTTTGTGTTCCTTGTGGAGATGATTTGTTGATGATATGTTGCTGATATGTATTCACATCTAACTGATTATAAATTATAGCAATGAGTAATGAGAAAATGTTGAATGTGAACTAAGGAGTTTTTGTGTAAGAGGGAAGTTTTGGGAAAAAGATCCTCACACTCATTCAGCCCCCCTCTAAGTGTGGTAAATCATGGCATCCTTCCATACTTGTAATTTATCTTCTTCTTCAAATGAATAAGGTTTGACATCACTAATTTTGCTCATTAGTGAAACATAGCCTCCAAACCTATGAGGCCTCTTCCTTTCCCTAGAATTTCCTTTGGGAGAAGCTATCCTTTCTTCTTCCTACACTATTTATTTAAGCCACCTTTGCTTCCTTTTGGATGGAGGTTCTTCAAGAGGTCTTTCTAACACTTCAACGAGTTCTAGGGGCTCATTTCTTGGCCCTTCATGAGGTTCCTCCCTCTGATCATATGGATCTTCATTTTTAGAAGAGGGTGAAGTTGGTTGAACTGCTTTTGAATCCTGCTGAACCTCTCTGGATTTCTTAAATGCAACTTCCTCATGGAAAGTCACATCTCTACTTACCTCTATTTTCCTCTGAACTGGTACATAAATCCTGTAAGCTTTACATTTCTCACTGTACCCCACAAAAACCCCTTTCTTGCCTGAGGGTTCCATCTTTGTCCTCTTTTCCTTAGGGACATGAATATACACAAGACATCCAAATATCCTTATATGCCCTACTTCAAGTTTGATCCCTTAGAAGACTTCTTCAGGAGTGTTGTCCTTAAAAATAGCACGTGGACACATGTTCTGAATATACACGACAGTGGAGGTAGCTTCTTCCCATAAAGAATTGGGCAGATCCTATTCAAACATCATTGCTTTCGCTACCTCACAAATAGTCATGTTTTTCCTCTCAGCAACACCATTTTGTTGAGGGTTATATGGCACGGTCAATTGTCTCTTGATTCCTACTGACTCACAAAAATCCTCAAACTGAAGAGATTCAAACTCTCCTCCATTGTCTATTCTAAGGATTCTGATGTGTTTCCTTTTCTGTTTTTCAATAAAGGCTTTATACTCTTTGAATTTATCAAATGTCTCACTTTTAGCTTTAAGAAAATATATCCAACATTTTCTTGAGTAATCATCAATAAAAATGACATAATACAAACAACCACTAAGTGAGGGAGATGACATGGGACCACGTACATCAGAATGAACTAGATCTAAGATACCCCGAGCTCTATTGTCACTACTAGGAAATGCTTTATATTTTTACCTAGCATGCATCCCTTACAAATTTCATTTTTACTAAGAGAAATAGAGGGCATCCCACATACCATGTTTTGTAGATCTAGAAGAGATTTGTAATGAATATGTCCAAGTCTTCTATGCCATAACTCACTAGAGCTAGTTGCATCATGAGCCAATGACTGAACTGATTGTCCTGACACAACGTACAATCCTCCACTATGAGTTCCAATGGGTTTTGTTGTACTTAAGTGGCTACCTTTAGCCCATAGTAGTGCCTTTCTGTCCTTGAGGATCACCCAATATCACTTGTCCTCAAGGGTTGCAACTGATAGTAGATTCTTCTTGAGCCCTGGAACATATAATACTTCATTAACATGAAGTCTAGCCCCAGATTCCAATTTGAAGGAGATAGAGACTACTCCCTCTATCTTGTAACATTTTTCATCCCCAAGCTCGACCTGCTCTGCAAAATATTTTGTCTCAAAATCTGAGAGGATCTCCTTGTACCTTGTCATGTGCTTTGATGCACCATTGTCTACTAACCAAGTTTTGAGCCCCGTGGAAACTGAACTGGAAAAGGAAGAAACCAAATAATATTCTTTCCTATTTTCTTTCTCATTAGAAGGACTTTTCTGATTTCTTTTGGATTCATCATCCTCAGCAGTTGAGGCATGATGTTTCCCTTTCCTAGGATATTTCTTTCTAAACCAACAATCTTTAGCAAAATGACCCAACTTATTACAACTAAAGCATTTAATCTTAGATGTATCAATATTATTTACTTTGAATGTACCTTTAATGTTTGGATTCCATTGAGAGCCTTTTTGGAAAGTGCCTTTCTTCTTTCCCTTGAATCTTGATGCTAAGACTGAGTGATCTTCTTTCACTAGCTCACTCCCGGTAGATGTGCGACTCTCCTCCTGGAGGAAATCATGCCATAACCTATCAAACATGGGTTGAATATCTCTCCCACTTACACTGGATAAGAAGGTCTCCCATGAATAAGGAAGACCGTAAAAAATGGCCTGCACTAAATCATCATCATCCACTGTCACCCCTATGACCAAAATCTGATCTCTAATCTGAGTTATCATGGAATAGAAAGATGCCATTGATTCACCTTTCTCCATCTTCAAATACTTAAGCTTGTGCTTAAGTGTCCTCTTCTGACTTGGAGCCTGTTTCTCATACAGATTCACGAAGGTATCCATACAATCCTTGGCAGTCATCAACGAAGTCATTGTAGGCATTATACTGTCTTTGACTCAGTCAAAGATGATTCGCTTGGCCTTTGCTTGACTCTTCCTGAAATCCATTCTTCCTACATTATTCATTGGTTCCTCCACCAATGTGGTCACATACTGCTCAAGATCATGCTCTTGCAATATATTTGTTATACAGAGCTTCCACACATTAAAGTTGGTAGCTCCTTCGAGCCTATCTTTGGCCATGACTGAAATGGAGGATGCCATGGTCCTCACACTGGAAACTTAATCAATCTCTCTTGGATCTGTGTGTACCTGCTGTTGCACTTCAACACGTTTAACACACCCTAAGCTTTGATACCATGTTAAATTATGAGCTTGATTTCTTATGCAGATTAATTATTTTATTTTCTTCAATACTTTGAATCCAGCTTAATACACTTCAACAATTTCAAATCATAATCGAATAGCAATAATTATGTAGATAAGTAAACATGCATATCAAAAACACATATATCCTGGGGAAACCCTGTACAGGGAGAAAAACCCCAACAAACAATATTCCTTTATTGCATTAATAATGTAAGATCTCTTACAAATATCCACCATGAATGTACTTCTATCAAAGATATTTCCAACATGACTCTAACATGACAAAGACTTACAAGACCTTGCTGAAATACACCTTTGATATGCTGCCTCTTTATCACCGATGTGCTCCTTTATTACTTCACCCTCAACCTGCATATGAAAACTGTGTTGCAGAACTATTTTGAGGAGAGGGTTCAACCTCTTCTTATATAGGCTGAAGAGGGGAAGAGGATAAGCTCGAAATAGTAACTTGAATGCATGCATTAGTCATAACTCAACTTCATACTTTAGTTCGAACTTAGAACTAGACTTGAGATTGGTTACAATTCAGCATTACACTTTAGTTCGAACTTTAGAACTAGACTTGAGAGTGGTTACAACTCAGCATTACACTTTAGTTCGAACTTAGAACTAGACTTGAGACTGACATGCTTTAGTTCGAACTTAGAACTAGACTTAAGACTTTAGTTGCAACTCAACATTACACTTTAGTTTTAAGATAGAACTAGACTCGAGACTTTACTTGCAACTCAACATTACACTTTAGTTATAGACTCAAGACTTTAGTTGCAAATCAACATTACTAAAAATAGAACTAGACTCAAGACTTTAGTTGCAACTCAACATTACACTTTAGTTCTAACATAGAACTAGACTCAAGACTTTAGTTACAACTCTTGACAAGGAAATTCAAAATTATCTTCATGGTGGATAATTTGTACACGTGCCAATGCACTAGATCAATACAATTACATCATTTGCAATATTAGGAATATCGTTTGTTTCTAGCTCATAGGAATTTTACATTCAACCTAACTTTTGCTAGATACCTTGAATTTTTCTCATGGCTCACAAGGTTTGACTAGGCTCACAGAGGTTGTATGTTCCCCCTAACTTTTGCACTAGTTTGTCTATGCTCACAGAGTATGTACGTTCCCCCTGACTTTTACATTAGACTCACATAGCATCTCATTCATCCTGAATTTTGGTTTGACTCATAGAGGTTGCTCGTTCCCCCTGGATTTTGTCAATACCTCACAAGAATGATTGATTCTCCAAATATCCCTGGCTAGCCTCAGGGTGGCCCATATGGTCTCTGATTGGAGAATGACTATCGATGCTGCCAAATTTAACATTTTCATATGTTCTAGTAGATATGTTAATGATTCAAATTTTCATATTTTTATTTGACTGAAGGTCCAGCTAGCTTGCAAAGTATCAATTTCATATTTCAAGTTGATAAACCAAATATGAAATGAATCCAAGCATCATTTGATATTGTCGCAAGAGAGACAAATGTAAATAATCTTACGACAAATTTGCTATATTATCGATGAAAAAAGTTCATCGATAGTATAGCTAATTTGTCGCAAGAATATTGTGTCTAATTTGAATGGTGTTACATGGTTTGCAAGGAGTGTAGGGATTATATTATGGTGAAATGTAGTGTAGTCTATAAGAACAATCTCTATGCCAAACCTCAAAATGGATAGTACCATATCTTGTTCATAAGACAAATATTCTTGGTATGTTTCCTTTGTGGATATGGTGGCTCAAGCCCTCAGTACAAATGATGCATTACAATGAAATGTAACAATTTTACTATTGAATGATAGTGTTATGTCACCCATGGTTAAGGAAAGAACTTAAGGTTCCTAGGTCCTATTTGAATCTTCTTAGAATTGAGATTCGTTACATAGTCATTGAAAAAAGACAAAAGACTTATGTAGTGGATATTAATTTGGTCTTTGTGTGGGAAATTTTATGCCATTAGTATGTTTTGTACAAAAATAATGGATCTTTGGGACTACACCATGGTCAAGGAATGAGGATAGAGTAATGAGGAATGAGCACTAGACACCGGCAACAGGGACCTGTGAATGGGGATAACGTTGAATTTTTTTCAAACAGTCTATATGCACTAAAATTTGTCATGGATATACTATTTGTTGGAGTTACTTCAAAACACCTAGGATTTATTTTTCCTAAGGTTTTCCCTTATTTATTAGTCATAATTAGTCATTATCCAGTATCCTATGTTTTAGGGGAGAATATTCCACCTGGAGAATATTCTCTTTCAGTTGACACTTTAGTTTGACTAGTTGAGTTGAGATTAGTTGTTGCATTGTTTTTGTCACCATGAAACATTGGGATCATCACCAAATAATGTGAACTTGCCTTGGGATCATCATTAGACTGGAAAATTACCCTTGTTTCCCTGAGTTAACTCCTCACTACTCTATGTTCAGGTAGTTAACTGAAGACTAGTTGACTAGTTAACTCAGCTAGGTGGTAGTTCACTCCCGTAACTGCCTGAGAGACTAAACTAGGTGGAAGTTCACTCCCATAACTATTTGTGTGTGTTAAGATCACTCTAGAACACCACTATGTCTCATTAGTTACTCATGTATCCTCTATCTATTGTAAATTATTCACTCTTTGAGTGTGGAATATGGTTAATGAAAATTCTTCCATTCTTTCTCTCTTGCTTCTTATTTCTCAATTTCTCTCTGCAAATGTGTGTGGTATTTTCTAGCTAGATATATTCTTTGCAGATTAAATACATTTACATGGTATCAAATCCGACAGACTGCTAATAAAAAACTACACCAAATTATTTTTGCAGGTACTGAATATTGGAGAACGTGGAAAATATGGAATTTATGTTTTACTCATCGATAATACTTCTCACGCCTCATAAATATTTGGAGTGGAAGAAAATTATTCTACTTTTTATTATAAGTAGAGGCTTATACCAAATAACCATGGCAACAGAACGAAAGTAGAGCCTGATTCTGTCGATGAGAAAAACAATTTTCTCAATAGACAAGATATGGCCATAGGATTTATCTACATGTCTATTTTTCCAGAAATTCTCCACCAGGTATGGCATGTCATGCAAGAATTCACTCCAAATTAATTATGGACCATATTAAAGGTTCTATTTGTGAATAAAGAAGATTGTGAAGATTGCATGCAGGGGATTGGAAAGATAGAGCCATAAGAGAAACCGTCAGAAGATCAAGCCTCTTATTATGAAGAGTCTTCTACAAACGTATTTGCAGAAATTTGTATTCAATTAATTGAAGATGATTTCTACTCCATTTCATATTTTTTTTTTGAATTTCATGTGGAAGATATATGGCATGCATCTCAGGGGTCACAAGCAGACACTTTTCCATGCGCAATGTATGTATCTCAGGAAGAAAAAAGAAAGTCGTGCACATCATACTCCATTATGATATTTTATGAGCACAATTTGAATACAAAAATTGTATATTTTAATTCCTTTGGGGAAAATATCCAATTTAAAAAAAAAATCGTCCGAAACGGAGTCCAAGAAGTGAATTTATGATCATTTTAAAATCAATAAAATTTCAGCATTTTTCTGGAAACGACTGCACGACTTTCAAAGTTTCATCCAAATTTTATTTGGATATTTTTCATTACAAGAAGAGAAAGTGGATATGTGTGGACATATCAATGATTCATATACTTCATCAGATCCGTGCAGACATCTACATCTTCAACAAAATCAATGAGCACAAACTTGCACAGTTGTGAGGTCTTCTTGGAGTGAAGGACAAGGTTGCTTAGCAACTGCTTTTTCTTCCTTCTCATTTTTTTTTTATGCATTGTA
>ML825321.1:8622-19238 GCA_009831015.1 Picea engelmannii | reverse complement strand
GGCATCTTTATAGTTCCCAAGGCAATTCACATTTCATAAGGCATTATCATGTATCCCAAGGCAGTCCAAGGTTGGTCAAAATAGTTTAGAGTTGTTCTTCATGTACCAAGACTTATCATGCCATGTCATGTCCTATATTTTGAATCATTCATTTAGAGGCTTGTGTCAACTGACTTCATGGGACATCCACCTTGGAGGTTGCATTGTGGAACTATTTGTCACATGTGGACTTATCTAATTCTCCCATGACTTGAGGAGAAAGTTGGCATGATTTGAGGGGGTTTTTTACACCTTGAACACCTCATCTATGACATTTTTGGAGCTGATTTGAAGGTTTCATCCACTCTTGAGGGGTATTACTAATGATTTATGGAGATTTTTCACCTTGGAGATCTATGTGTCCACCTTGGAAGATACCTAAAAGACTTTACTTGCATACTTTGAGGAGTTTGTTGAGGATATACCCCTTTGGAGGCCTTTGGATGATAGAAATTACACCTTGGATTCACCTTCTTCCTTCACTAAGGGAGACGTTACACTCTCTTGGGGCCTTTTCACTTGGATCTTTGTACATGTGGTTTGACCACCTCATTTTTATTGTATTTTTTGACTAGGTAGTTGGAGGAAGTAATATTTTATCCATCCCTAGGATAGATATAAGGATCTCACATGATACATTGCTATAGGCTATATATAAGGATATCACATGAGACATTGCTATTTTATTGTAAATAAAGTTGAGAGAGTCTTCCAGTTGCTATTTGAGAGAGTCTTCCGACAATTTTAAGAGGGAAAAGAAAGGATTTTCATCACTATAAAAGAATATTTTGTGGAGTGGGGGTTGATTTCCATTTATGGTTTTTAGATTCCCAAGTATTTCTTAAATTTCCAACATGCAATTAGTTTATGTTTACAGGATCTATGCAAGAGTTTGTTGTGTGCATAGTGTGTCTCTTGTTGTTGACTTTTCCCTAGAGATTGAACGATTTTCTAGGTCTGATTATTTTTACAAGCATTATTTAGTGTTGATTTGATTTTTTTTCCCCAAGTTTGATAAATCACTCCACGAACATGCCAAAGGCCTTGGATCCATTCTGACAATATGCCAAACCTCACAAGGGGTCAAATCGCCTAAGGATGAATTGTGAGCTTTGTGGAAAGGAGATGAATGGATGGATTAGCCATTTGAAATACCACCTTGCGAAATTCCCCAGCCATGAGTTTGTAGTCTACAGCCAATCATCAACCCCAGAAATCCAATGAAGAGCTCCTCAAAATATTAATTAAATGAACAATAAGGAAGACAAAGAAGCTATGCAGATTGAAATTGACACTGGATGAATAGCGTGAAACACAAGAAACAATGAACTTGACATTGCTATATAAGGATCTCACATGAGACATTGCTATTTTAAAATTGTTGGATAACACTTAGGGTACTCACCATTCTTGTTGCCCTCGCGTGTGCCCTCATGTGCTCCCCTTTCTCCTCATAGACTCACCCTCATGTGCCCTTATGTGATCCCCTTTCTCCTCATAGACTCGCCCTCATGTGCCCTCGTGTGCTCCCCTTTCTCCTCCCAGACTCGCCCTCGTGTGCCCTTGCATGTTCTTTCTCTCCTCGCAGACTAAAATTTCTCCTTACAGAGGTCACGTGCACACTCTATTCACGTAGGGTATGGATCAATGCATAGTACAGGATGCGGTCGAGGTATGGATCGGGGATATGCATACACAAATGGGGGGGATTCGTTTTTGTTAAAAGGGTTTTTTTTTTCTTAATATATATATATATATATATATATATATATATTATATAATATCTAATTTATATATTATAAATATATTATAACATATGGGTGTGGGTTTTGTTATAAGGGAGCATGTTTTGTTTTTTATTTATTTTTAATTTATATATATATATATATATTATAGTGGGTCTAATCGTTAAGAACATGTGTTTTCTCGTAAGAGGTCACAAGTTCAAATATAGAGGGGGGTAGGGTATGTATACCTCCAGCATAGACTTTACGAGTCAAATCACTGGACAGAGGGGATCCCTTGTCCTACAAACAAGGGGGTCTCATACAATAATTTGGTGTTTATCTTGTTATTAGATCTAAATTTGAACAGGGATTTCATTTATCTTGTTGGTATTGACATCCTTTTATATGAGATGGTCAATGACAATGGTTAGTACGACCTAGAAGGAAAATTGAAAACATTATGGGTTAACACCCAAATTTATGTTGTTACCACTTATTAGTAATAGGTTTGTGTGCAAAGTGACCAAACACTCTTATAATAATCAAAGAAGGTTAGTGATTGATGAGTTGCTTCATGGAGGAGCCATCCATCTATCTCACCAGGAGTCATCCATCAAACTGCTACGTGGAGAATCCATCCATCAAACTTTGATTCGTTGTGCATGGAGGAGGTCGCATCTTCAAGATGCTGAAGAGTTTTGAAGGGGGCACACTACATTGAAGAATCATTTTTACTGTTAAGATGCTAAATAATTTGATGTTTGCCAGAATTGCACGAGAGAGCAAGTCGCCTCTGCAGATTTGAATATTGAATCGTTGCCATCGTTCACAAGAATTTCTTGCAAATTGTCACATATTCTGACTGCCAGAGATTAAGGGAGGACGCATATCACTATTGTTACTACCAATAGACCCTGAAAACTGCTGTCAAGAATCATTCATTGCCTTCTCTGGTGGTCACGTTCTAGCCAGATCGCAGAAGATTTGTTGTACCAGATCACAGGAGATTCGCTATCAGGAAAGAGGAATAGGAGCCTATCGCGATCTATTGTGATCTAAAATTTAGCCATCAATTGGTTATGTTATCACTCCAGGAGTCTTTCTAGGTTGTGATCGAAAGAGCCTAGTAACTTAATTAAGAAATTAATCAAGAACTCAAGAACTCATATAAACTGTAACTCTTAATTCCAACCCCTTAACTTTATTACACCCATCACCCCTAACACTTAACCTTTATAACCTAGAATTAATATAAACCTTAACCATTGAGCATTATAACCTCTAAAGCCCCTATAACCTAATTACATATATAATCTTAAGTTTCATGGCTATCACCTTAATTTATCCTACAAATAACTCATATAAACTGTAACTCTTGATTCCTAACACCAGTAAATTATAACCTCTAACCCCTCACCAATATAACTCCTTAACCTTAACACACATTCGTTATAACCCCTAAAGCATAACCATATAAAGCCTTACACCTAATCCTCATATTATAACCCCAATAACACTAATCCACTAAGAAATAAGACTTATAACTCTTAACCCTTAAAACCCCTTACCCCTATAACACATGCTACCATAAAACCTAACCTACCACCCTTAATCCCTCACACTTTTGTCACCAAGAAAATGTATGAATTAATATTATGTCACTTTTTCTACTTGAATAGTTGAGGTTTAGTAGGAAACTCTTTTGAGAATGTTGTTTGCTTGATACCTAGGTGAAAGTCCTTGATAKATTTTCTATATGGAAACTTAGCTCCAAGGACATCACTCTTTCAAGGGAGGGAATGTAAGCCCCACATTTTTACTTGGCATTTAMTATTGTGATAGTTATGGTAATTTTTGAGCTAACACTATCTAGATACATTCCCAACTTTCTTCTTTATATATCGATGTTCATGTGATGTGTCCCACATGGTTATCTTATGCGCACTTATGATTAGGATGTGTCACACATGGTTATCTTATGATCACTTATGATTTGGATGTGTTCCACATGGTTATGTTATGCTCACTTATGACTAGGATGTGTCACACACAGTTATCTTATGCTCACTTATTATCAGAATGCGTTGTACATTAATTGTATTACACTCAATTCTAATCATTGAGTTCATTGTGTTATTTGACATATTTCCATTGATTATATGTTAGCATTACTTTTAATAAGTTTGGATGAATGTTGGATATTTCCTACTTTGATAGTTGCACTAAAATTCATCAGTTGTAGAGAGAAACCCAAACACTATTATACACACATGTGACTACTAAAAACATTGCAAGTGTTGAAGTGTTATTGAGTTATTCAGTTCTTGAGACCTTCATTGCCATTTGTTAGATGTGAGGAAAAACGTGAATGGTTAATTATTGGTTGTTGGATATGATGCACTCTTCCAAAAATGGGATATGATTCTCAATACCTTTGTCTGTGACCTTAGGATATCCTTGGGTATGATATTAAACATTTTTAGAGTTTCTAGCCCCAAGGGACCATTCATGTCACATTGGGAGTTCCTATCATGAGACCTAACCTTAACTATCTCTAACCTATTTAAAGAAGGTGATAGCTTCCATTTAGGATTGATATTTTGAGGGGTTGTCCCTTGTGTGTGAAAGGGAGTAATTGTGTTATATTATTGTTAGGATTTGCATTGTGTGGAATTTTTCCTCGATATTAGTGACCCTTGGAATGGGAAAGAGAGACTGTCCATTTCCATTGGTGGGTAGATAGAGATTGGATAAACCAAATCCTATGGGATGTGTTCATCCTATTCATGATTGGTGTGGGAGAACCATAATCCTACAAGTGGTGTGTACACCATAGTTGAGGGAGAGTATCTTTCCCTTGTCACATTGAAACCCTATGGAGAAGAGTTAATTGTTTCACTAGAGGCTTCATCCCCCAATAGGAGGTCCATGTCTTACACTTATGGTGTTCAACATTGGTCTGGTTTTTGTTGAGGCTTATGAGGAACTATGTAGTTTTTGGTCTTGATCTTGATATCCTAGTTCTAAGGGGTTTTTCAATACAACTAGTCATACAATAGTTGGGAGGAAAATCGCATGCAAGTGTATATTCCTAAACCACTAGCTATATTATCTATAGAAGGCCTAAATTGCACTAGGAGGTGGACTTCTCAAGGTGATTAAATAAAGTTTAGTGCACTAATTTATTTCTTTTGTTGCTTTTAAGGTTATAATATATATCTAACATTTTTTCATTATTATCATTTGAAAAGATAGTTGTGGTTAAATTGTGTGTTGCTTTAAAGAATAAATGATTGTGGAATTTCATCATAATAGGCCCACAATAGTTGGTTGTCTTGGGTTTTTTAGTGTGAGGCAACCTACTATCATGGGTCTATTATGATGATTTTTTATAATTATTATATCTAAGAAATAACATATTTAATTATGATTTTCCTCTTTAAATATAATAACCATTGTTACCTTAAATACACAATAGAAGTTAAATATAATGGAAGCAATAAATCACAATATGGATCTGTCTCCAAATCATCATGAGTAGTTGACTTCTTGGGGCAAGCCAAACCTTGTACAATTGGTACTCATAGCTATTGGTAAATATGCACTCTTGGTCACTTTTCCTCCCAATTAAAGAACAACCAAGGATGTTGGTCATACAATTTCCAATGTACAAAAAAATAGGAGAAATCCATAAACCACCTATTGGTGGATGAAGGCTATAGTGAAATAATCAACACGTATTTGTAAGGTTGCAACGTGACAAGGGAAATACACCCTCTCTTGACTATAATGTGTGTTTCCCCTTTAAGGGTAACAGTCCTGTTAGCACTCTGTAATTTTCCCAAGGCTATAAAGGTAGTCACAAAGGCAACATCAAAACCACTTCGAGTCAGGGATCTAGCCCTCCAAGACTTAGAGAGGGATCTCTCTGTCAAATTTAGATTTGTTTGGAATAGGATATTAGGCTAGTTATGCAGAACATGGGTTTGTTTATGGATTTTTGAATTGGTTTGGTTGAGACATAAAAAGGACCATTGGGCAAAATGGAGTCAAATATTAAGACGATAAATGAATGAATAAATAATAAAAAAGCTGACCAAGCAGGATAATCATGCCAGTGGATCCTTTGATCTTATAAAATGGGAAAAGAAGAATAGATTGAAATTCATTTCAAATGTAGAGCAGAGTATATCCGAATTCTACAATTCAAACTTGGAAGAAAACATAAATATTGTTTCGAGCCAACATGGGGTGTTAAGAACAAATCATGCACATTATCTTCTCATAGAAAATACAGAAAGAAAAATCATGTGAAACAGGAAAGTAACAAGTTACATTAGGGAAAACTTCACCACTTAAACACAACAAAGGAATCTGGAAATATAGTGCCTTTGTATTCATTCATAAAATTCATTTACATATTTTGAAACATTTCTACAATGGATGGGGACATTCCCATGCCATCCTTTCCTGTCAGTCTAACCCCTTCTTTCTTAAAATTCATAGGCTTTATAGCCTTTACAAACAAGTTCAAGATCCTATAAATCTGGATCTGATATACTAAAAATAAAACAAGATCAAAATAACATGATGTATAGGATCTAGTCCTGATTTTAAGGGTCAAACCCTTATCAACTAAGTCTTCAATAATATTTGATCTTCTCAGTAGTCTTCGTAAGATAGTAGAACACTTTCGAATTCCTTCTTTGACAGTTGAGCAGTTTTGGCCAAAAATAGAAAGGCCACTTAGTCTTCTTGCCTTATCATCTGCCTCAAAAGCTGGAAAAGGATGATGACTTGTATCCCTTTAATTCTTATCTTACCTTAAAAACCATTCCTACATGATTTGGAAACAAAAATCCTCGATTTGAACAAAAATGAGTATTTGGTCAGTTCTTGCGCTTTCGATGGCTTAGAAGTGTGAAATCGTAGGGGTAAGCTATCAAAAGTGGAGATTTAGACAGCGAACAACGCCTTTTGAAACCTGTGCAAGATGCCGAAATCACAGGCTTTGAAAATCTTCATCAAAATTTCAAAATTGAAATCCCTTCAGTCTTTCGAACTTCAAGGTTAATCATTCAAGTTCTTTGTAGCCTCTGCTAGATTCTTCAAGCCCGGATGAGCTATAGGCTTTGCATATTTGAGCCTTAGTTTCACCTTCAAAAATCTAATTACCTTCTGCAACTTCTTGTTTTCTTTAAGAAACCTTTTGTTCTTCTTTTCCAACTTAACATGCATTTTAGCTAGTCTATGAAGACAGTCTCTTACCTCTGATGATGTCCTCGTGATGGTCTCATTTTTGGATTTGACCACCTTTTCCAGTAACTTCTTTCTCAATATTTTTGATCTTCTTTGATGTTGACTTATTGTGTTTTCTTGTTGATGCTTCAGGGACCTCCAGATCTTGAGCTTCAGGTGAGAAAGGTTCTTCTTTAGCAGTTTGAAAATCAGGGGCTTCATATTCAGAACTTTGGACCCCAGGTGTTGTTTCTTTAGGAGATGCTTGCTCGGGCATATTTTCTTCTATAACCTCTACCTCCTCCTCTGAATCTGTATAAGGTAGATTCAATACATTTTTACCAGAGGCACGAGTTTTCCCTTCTATAGCTTGGATGAAATCAAGAATATTTTTGGCTCTCTTGGACTTAGAAGAAGAGGTTGGATCCTCTACAATTACTAGGGAAATGGCTCTTATTTTCCTTTTACTACTCTATGGTGTTGAATATTTAGTGGATGAAGTCTTGTTTTTCTCCATAGGCTGGAGTTCCTATTCAAATTCACCCCAGAAAAGAAGATACTCCCAAATCTTATCCCTCCTCTGCAATTCTTCAAGCACTATGAGTTTGATAAGGCTATGATGGAAAATTCTACCCTACACCTTGCTAGGTTTGGCCTGGACTTGGTGTGTCATTTTTGTCAAACTTCTATGAAGGTAGAAGGGTAGATTCAAAGGACATCTACCTGTGAAATGGCTCATGAGCTTGAAATGGTAGAACATTACTCTACCATGTCTACCTTCACATGTTATATATACCTGGATTTGTTTGAGAAAGTGTTGTCACTTTTCCTCCAAGTAGGATCTAGGGATATCTTTCTTCCAAATAATACATTTGTGTTCAGGCTTGAGATAAGACCTGAACTCAATGTCTTTAGTAATGGTTGTTTTAAACCATCTTTCACCAATCCTAGGTATCTTTGTTGTTGCTGCAACAATGGCTTCATTAACCTGTAACTCAATTGTCCCCACTTTGGCCTTGGCTCCATCAAAGGTTAAGGAAAATGCATCAGCCACTCTTTGGTGAAAACCTTGTAGTTTTTCACAGTACATGTAGCAACCAACATCTCTAAACATCTGGAAAATCTCAGGGTGAGATTCCAGATATGTTATATCATTAAGCTCTTTCCTGATCAGAGCCCCTCCCTTCTTCATCAGCAAAATCAATTGTCAACACCTGTAATACAATAAAATCGGGCTTGGGGAGACACATTGGCACTCATAGAAGACAAATTGAAGCTCGAGCATAGGAAGAATGTGTGATATGGGGAAAAGATTTGAATGACAATCTTTTGGAATAAACCCTTAATAAAGAATGAAACTCGAATCATAATAATGATTGCATCATTCAACCAGGACAGATAACCACATGATATATTAGGTAAAAAATGAATGATGTGAGTTTATGGTGATCTTAGTTGGTAGCAGAGAACTCAGATCTATTAGATTAGGGTTTAATAGATCTCACCAAATAATTATATCAGACATGCATCATTTGTCTAGATCGTATCATGATCCAATTCCAGTCAATTTTGGCAGCACTTGCGATGATGATGGCGTGTGTCCTACCGACGATTTGAGAGTCCAATTGGACAGGCTAACCATTGGAAAAAATCTGTGCTTTTGGCATCTTAGAGCACCTTGTATATGTCGTTTTAGCTACTGAAAGTGACAGCTTTCAGCAGCACTAGAATGCTTTGAAAAATGGCCCTTAGCTATCGAAAGTGAAATTTTGGAGATTTTCTAATACAAGTACAGACTCATCACTTCTTGAAAAGACAAGTCTAAAAGTCATCTTAAATACACTTAACTCAAAAATAATAAGAAATCTTTCATATAATGACCATCCTATCACCTAATGACCATAAATTGGAAAATTTATTTCAGGAGATAACAAGACCAGCAAGCCAGGAACTTCATCATGAGACCCACAAAAAATACCTGAAACATCAGATCTCCTATCATTATAGAACACTAACGAGTCCCAATGCCACCCATCAGTCGGTGTGGTGTGTTATAGATTCCATGATATATCTTAATCCCTATAATCCCTATTATAACCTCACCACCTATAATCCCTAACCATAGACCCTAATATATAATTATTGCTCATAACCCCTAACATAACACCTAACTCATATATCCTTAACAATATCTAACACCCAACCCTTAAATTTTTTATAACCTTCATACCATATATCACATATCACCTCTTCCCTACAACCCCTAATCCAATAAATCCTAACCCTTAATTATTTTAACCCCTACATGTTAACCCTATAATCATTAACTCTTTTAACCCCTAAAATCATTCCCCTTCAAAACCTAACTCATCTATCCTTAACAATATATAACATTGACCCTATAATCTCAACCCCTATAATTATTGACCGTCAACACCTAACTCATCTATCCTTAAAAATATCTAACACCCAACCCTTAAAACTTGTTTAACCTTTATACAAGTTATCCCATATCACCTCTTCCCTTAACCACTAATCCAATAAATCCTAACCCTTAATTATTTTAAGCCCTACCTATTAACCTCTATAACCCCTAATCCAATAAATCTTAACCCTTAATTCTCTTAATTCTTTTAACCCTGTTAAAATCTATAAATCATAACCCTTAATTCTCTTAATTCTTTTAACCCTGTTAAAATCTATAAATCATAACCCTTAATTCTCTTAATTCTTTTAACCCCGACATGTTAACATCTATAACATCTAACCCATATAACCCATATACTCCTCAATAAATCCTAACCCTTAATTCTCTTAATTCTTTTAACCCCTACCTGTTAACATCTATAGCATCTAACCCATATAACCCATATAATCCATGTAACTTCTAATCCATATAACCCCTAATCTAATAAATCCCAACCCTTAATTCTTTTTGTTGATTAAGGTTGGTTGTCATTGATGTCAACCCTTGAAGAAAGACTCGTAGCACAAAGGTTTGGGTAATGGACCCAATATTGTTTGATGTAAATATGAATCATTATTGTTTTTTCATTGTTGATAAGAAGTAAATATGGATGAACTCCAAAGTGGTCCCCTTATGGTGAAATCCCTCATGGGAAGACGCTTTGTGGAGTAAGAGAGCCCATGGTTAATTGTGGAATAATGAGATGAAGGAAAGTGAATTTTTCAGGGAACATATCCTATATGGATAGTTCTTTTCATGTCTTTTCTGGTGGTATGTGGAATTTCACATAATTCCTCATGGTTAGAGAGTTATGGCCATGAGAAGTTGGAGACCCCAGGTTTCGGTAATGGACCCAAGTTTGTTTGATGGGTAACAGTATGAGTTATGATATATTTTCAGATAATACTATTCTATATGGATATTACATGTCATTCCATTTCTGGTGGTATGTATAACGTCACATAACTCCTCATGGTTTGAGAGTTATGGCCTTACGAAGTTGGACCCTCATATGTCATCTAGAAGCCCAAAAAGGTCAAAGTAATCAAAGTGGTTTAAGAGATTTTAAAAGATAAATAATAAAGTGAAGTGATGAGTGTATTATAATTCAAATTGAATACAAAATAAATTATTTCACTAATAAA